>JAIUZE010010161.1:0-33925 GCA_022085475.1 Heliosperma pusillum | reverse complement strand
GACGAGTGGAATGGTTCTTTTTTTTTTTTTTTAATAAACCTTAATTATCAAGCGTCTTAACATACAAAGATAATTATTAAAACCAATAGAGAACCTTGCCCGTCTCATTACAAATCAAATACAGTAAAATTTTAATATGGCAGCTGCCAAAAAAAAAGAATTTTAATATTAAGCAACAAAAATACGCAAATTATAATCTTAAAAATTATATTTGATTATAGTCTTATAAGTTAATTGTTATAAAAATTTTATAAAAATGACATTAATGTAAACCCGTGCATCGCACGGGCATGAAATCTAGTATATATATAAAATGGGCTTTTTTCAAGCAATTCTATTGATCAGATCATCTTTTTCACTTTTTGAAAAGTATATTTTAAGATCTTGCAAGATTACGAAAAATATCTTATGTAATATTTTTAATATCACAACTATTATTTAAGCAAGAAAAAATTTTGATCATCAGTATAAAAAAAATATAATGCAAAGCATTTTGAAACTTACATATTTGGATTCGTAGCGAAAAATGCTTTCATTAGAGTATACATTTTATATTTTTTACTACTATATTGTTGATAATATGATATTAATATAGTATAAATATGTGAAATTTTTTTTAAAAAAAAAATTAAAATATAGATTTTTTATTCTAATAGTCCCTCCACACACATATTTTAACCTCAGTTGCTTTCGGGAGATTAAAGTTGGCGAACTTTGACCGTAAATAAGTTAGAGAATAAAAAATATTAGATTATAAAAAAAACACTTAAACACTTATTTTGCTGACATCTTTCACGAAAAATATTTCAAGAATAAAAAAAAAGTAACATACAGACGTCGAAAAAATACGGTCAAAGTGTCGTCTAGGAGACCGTAATAAAGCAAATGAGGTGAAAATAGGTGTGTGGAGAAAGTACTATTATAATAATTTAGTAACAGTTAAAAAATAGTTATTTTACAAAAAAATAAAATTGTATACTACTTAGTATTTTAATTATCTGTCCACATTGAAAAATAATGTAGGTGTGATGAATATACTATATATAAATAGTAGAATTGTATTACATTAAAAAATTATCATAAAGTTGGATAATCCTGTGATTATAAATAGAAGTCATCATTTGAACTTATGTATTCACCCAAAATATTATGTATCTACCCAAAATATTTTGAGTCTCTTAAGCATTGTCTTATAAAGTTCTTAAAAGTTTAATTTGTATTGTTATCTTCGAGAAATATAATAACAATGGTCCCACATTGAAAAATAATGTAGGTGTGGTGAATATACTATTGTATAAATAGAATAATTGTCCCACATCGAAAAATTATCATAAGGTAGGGTGATCCTATGATTATAAATATGAGTCATCCTTAGACTTAAGTATTAACCCACAAAATTTGATTCTCTTAAGTATTGTCGTACAGAGTTTTTACAAGTTTATATTATTATCTCCGAGAAATATACATAAATTTACATCATCATAAATAAAAATTTAGCAATATATCATAAATAATAATTTTGATGGTGTACTACTTAGTATTTTTTTTGTTCCACATTGAAAAATAATGTAGGCGTGGTGAACATACTACGTATAAAAAGAAGAATTGTCTCACATCGAGAAATTACATAAGGTAGGGTGATACTATAATTATAAATATGAGTCATCCTTGGACTTAAGTATCTGCCCAAATAATTTGAGTCTTTTAAGTATTGTCTTAGAGAGCTCTTACAAGTTTGTATTAAAAATTAATTTAGAAAAGTATCATAAATAATAATTTTGATGATGCACTACTTAATACTTTTTCTATTCCAATCAATTCTTACATTTGATTAAAATATATCTCACATATATTCTACAAATGTACAGAATTGATTGGAATAGAGGAAGTATGTTATTTATCTCACATTGAAAAATAATGTAGGCGTGGTGAAAATACTATGTATAAAAAGAAGCATTGTCCCAAATTGAAAAATTAGCATAAGTTAGAGTGATCCTATGATTATAAATAGGAGTCATTATTGAAACTTATGTATCCATCCAAAATCTTTTGAGTCTCTTAAATATTACTCCCTCCTATTCTCAATAACATTCCCCCTTTCTATTTTCGTCTATTCACAATACCTTCCCTATTTCCTTTTCTAGAAATTAAGTGTTTGTGTGGTCCAAATTTAATTGTATGGTGGGGTAGTGTATTTGTATGGTCCAAATTTAATTATATGGTGGGGTAGTGTGTTTTCTTAATTTTTGTGTTAAAAGTGAAAGGGGAAGGTTATTGAGAATAAGAGGGAGTATCTTAGAGATCTCTTAAACGTTTGTATTATTATCTCTCCAATATTGACGTTTGTATTACCATATCCACATTAGTAAAACTTACATCATCAAAAATTAATTTAGGAAAATATCATAGAAAAAAAAAGTGAAAGATCTTTTAATTATTTCAATATACATTTCATATTATATGCAAGTGGTGTTTATAATTTTTATATAAAAACTTTTACATTTCATTTCACAAAAAATATATTGTAAGAATGAATCATCCTTCGAACATAGATATCAACTCAAAATATTTTGAAACTCTTAAGTATTGTCTTACAGACTTCTTCAAAGTTTATATTATTATCTCCACCTTAATGTAATTTACATCATCAAAATTAATTTAGAAAAGTATCATAAATAATAATTTAATTAAAAAAGTATGATCATAAATAATATTTTTAATGTTGTACTACTTAATATCTTATTTGTGTCACATTACAAAATAATGTAAGTGTGATGAATATACTATGAATAAATATAAGAAGTGTCCCACATCGAAAAAATATCATAAGATGGGTGATCATGTGATTATAAGTAGGAAACGTCCTTGAAACTTAGATATCAACCCAAAATCGTTTAAGTCTCTCAAATATTGTTTAGAGATCTCTTAAAAGTTTGTATTAATTATTAAAATAATATAATTAGATTCGTGGTAAAAACAATGCTATCATTACAGTATAAAATATCATATTACTTGCACATACTTGATGTAATTCTTAGTATATGTTATTTATCCCGCATTGAAAATTAAAGTAGATTTGGTTTAATATACCACCTACACATAGTAGAATTGTTACAAATCAGACAATTAGCATAAGGTGGAGCCATCCTATCGTTAGAAACTCTAAAGCATTGTCTTAGCGTGCTTAATTCTTATGTACCTTGGATCATTTTTTTGTGCGAATGTATCAATCAAAACATATGTAAACCTAATAAATGATTTGAACGCGAAAGTCATGTTAATATTTTCCGGATCATAATATAGGTAAAATATGGTTAAAATAGAAGTTGACTCAATACATCAATATTATTTTTTTTAAAATTATATTTTATTATAGTGTTATGAGTTTGTTATAGAAAATTTATGAAAATGACATTAATGTAAACTCGTGCATCGCACGGGTATAAAATCTAGTTATTGTTATTGTTTATTATGTTTTTAGTATTGTTATTTCTGTGTTATTATTGTTGTCGTTGGTGTTGGTAGAAATTATAATGTAATTTTTATTCCAGTATATTTGCATGCAATATGTTTCAAAACAAATGGAAATAATAATCAATATAACACAACTACGTTAAAAAAACTCAAATTATCATTTAAAAATGTACATTATTGATACGTAAGTAGTTTTCTATTAAACCATACATGAAAAAAAAAAAAACTAAGTTGGGTTTAATTGAGATCATAAATATAAAAAAAGTAAAGGGTAAAAAAGGTAAGTTAAACATAATCAGGTACCTGAATTCTCAAATGCTACCCTGAGTATCATTTCATTTCAGGTACCTCATTTAAGTAAAAATGCTACTTGCCAAACGCGTTTAAAAAAATAAGCTACCTTAAACTTTTGATAAAAAAACTACTTTGATGAAAACAAGCACATAAAATATGCATCCAAACAGAGTCATACATACTCTGCTTAATTATAATTTATGGACCCTTTTAGTTATTTTGGACTTTTGTTTTATAGACCTTATTTTAATAAGTATCGAGTTGTACCTGCTACTTTTAGTAATAGTGTTATGAGTGGGATGTCAATGGGTCGGGGTGGGTGTGGCGGATGGGTAATCCGCACCCGCATCCGCGAACTATAAAGTGTACCCACACCCGCGCCACGATCCGTGCGGGTTGAACTTTTCAAACCCGCACCCGCCCCGCGGGGAGCTGCTAACCCGCCAAATTACCTTTCTCCTCATAAGTTTTTTTTAAAAAACAAATCACGAATCTAAACATATTAAGTGTCGTACGACTTATACAAATAGTATCCGGAAAGTGGTATGAAATAATTTCACATTCAATTAAGTAGTACATAAGCTACCAAACAAGTCTATTTTATTAGTTTAACCTTTATCTTTTTAAAATAATCATTTTGTTGTAAAATTTTACTTAGCTAGATGTATACTATAGGTGAGCGGGAGATAATTAAGGCGGGTATAAGCGGGGCGGGGACATGCGAGGCGGGTGGTGTGGGGGGGAGTGGGGCGAGGTGGGTCTCATGTGATACCCGCGCCCGCCCCACGACCCGCGACGAATGTCACTTTTGATACCCGCCCCACCACCCGCCAAATCATTACCCGCACCCGCCCCAAGTGGGGCGGGTGTGGGGCGAGACCCGCCAAGACCCGCCCCATTGACATCCTTAGACTTATGAGACTCACCTTTTTGGAAATATTTTTTCGTTTTATCAATCCAAGTCGTAATTTAATTCAGTTTGTATCATTGTGTTTTTCAGTTCGACAATATTTCCAACATTATTTTGCACTAAATTATTCAGGGGATTACAATGACGCTCATGCTCGATCTAAAGTACTCCATCAACATATTGTTGATGCCTACCTGGAACCGCTCTCTTACTATTCGTAGTTTTTTTAGAGGGCTACGAAACATCGTCGACGTTTTATAAAACATCGTCGACGTTTTAAAAAAAAAGACACATAATACCCTTTCCTCTACTTTATCTCTCTATCTTTTCCTCTACTCTATCTCTCATCTTTTACACTAACTCATAAAATCACCCAAAAAACAATTTTAATTAACCAAAAAAATTAGAAAGACGGTTTCAAGTAAAAATTAAACAGTAAAAATCATAAATTAACGAGAATAAAATTGTTAAAAAGAATCGAAACATAACGTTGGTACATAACGGTAAAAAGAATTTAAAAATTTACGAGAATAATACATTACAAAACATCGAAAAATAACAAAAAATAAATAATTTTTTTTTTACGAAATTTAAACGACGACGAAAAAAAAAAAGTCGACCCCCACCGTCAACGTCCCAACTAAACGTTGGTACCTATACCCAACGTTCAGTTGGAACGCCAACAAAACCCATCAACGTCCCAACTGAACGCTGGTACCTATACCCAACGTTCAGTTGAAACGCCAACAACACCAATCAATGTTCCAACTGAACGTTCAGTTGGAACGACACACATACACCTCAACGTTCCAACTGAACGTTAGTCTACAAGGTCGATGTTCAGTTGGATCGTCACTTAAACACCCCCACTAACAAGTAACAACAACAATGTCGACACAACACACAACCAACAACAAATGACAACCAATATAGCAAGGGGGGGAGGTGGAGGGGAAGGGCGGAACAAGGGGGAACAGGGGGGAAAGGGGGATACTTGTTGTAGCGGTGGCAATGGGTCGTCTGAGGTCGGCGGTGGCAGTGTTGGCGGAGGTGGTGGGCGTCGCGACGGTGGTGGGGAGAGGAGTGTATTTTGGAGAAAGAGAGAAAGGAAGAGTGAATGAAGGGTGAAGGGTAGTAACCGTCTTTTTTATAAAAAAACGTCGACGATGTTTCGTAACCCGGTTTTTCTATTAGAAAATCATACTTTCATGCTTTATATTGTAATATGTAGGTAGAGTGAGAGAGTTGTGCTATTATTTTGTTTTCCCTCCAATCCAATCTAAACTACCCATTTGCTTTTTTGTGGTCTTCGAGGCAACGCTTTAACCGCGTTTTTATTCATTTATATATAAAATTATTTTACAAAAAATATAATATTATGAAAGATATTTCCGTGATAAAACCAAATATATTACCTCCGTCTTTCAAAGTTCTATATATTCCGATCTATAACGGTCAAAATTTTGAAAGTTTAACCTCTTAAAAGTAAATGGGTAGCTTGGATTAGATTGGATTGGAGGGAGTATAACATTTTCTTTCCACTTGAAAAAAAACATATGGAGGACAAGCTTATCTAGACTTGGCAAACAGATCAGCTCGGGTTCGCGTTCGTGTCACATATAAACGAGCCACGAAGCCTTCAACCCAAACCCGACCCAATTAACTCTCGTGTCATGTTTGTGTCGACCCATCTACATAAATGGGTCATTAAGTCTCAACCCTAACCCGTTAATTTCGTGTCGTGTTTCGTGTCATGTCTATACTTGAAAAGTGTAAGTACATTTATGTAATAGAGGATTAAGAAAAAATAGTATTAATCTTGTAAATAGGTCATTTTTGTCGGACTCGTGTTTAGAGATATCAACCTAAACCAACCCAATTAATTCTCGTGTCGACCCACTTACATAAATGGGTCATTAGGCCTCAACTCAAACCTGTTGATTTCGTGCCGGGTTCGTGACGTGTTTTGGTGTCGTGTCATTGTTTGCTAGCTCTACGCATTTATTTGGCAAAATGTGTTTAATCCATTAAAATCCTAATAGAAGCAATATATAAAAGTTAATTTTATGAAAACGAACTGAAAAACAATAATACCTATTATTGTTTTGTTATGCTTATTAAGCAACTGAAAAAAAACATAATTATACATTTATAATAATGCATAGAATGTGTTTGGAAAATTTTAAGCATTCTTTGAATTTGATAAGATAATTTGTATTATAAAACAATTATGGAATAAGACGATTGACAAAAATTCCATTTCAGCAAATGATTAATTATATAATTTGCAAATATAATTACCAACATATGTTAATTTAATGTATTATTCACGGCAACAACAAATAACATTCATCATATCATACTTGAAATATGGCTAACACAAAATTAACCGCAAATGGTGAACACGCATGAACGTAATAAGTACGTAGAATGTTCACCTACTAATCATACTTTGAATTTCACCAAATCTATACCGTTTTAGTACTTCTCAACATACCTACCCCAACATTCATAGTTTCATACTAATGAATAAATAAAACTCAAATATAACTTATCGGCGGATTACAAAATAAATACGTTTACTTTGTGACTCATTAACTACATAATAAAGAAAAAAATGGTAAACAAACACAGTGAAAAGATACACCCGTAACTTTTAAATTATTTGTGCATATTCCCACTCAAATAAATACGGAGTATATTAATTAAGGTTTTCCTTTCTAACGTTGAATTAAGACTCTACATTACTTATTCATATGAGAAAGTATGATAAAATATTATCAATAGTTCTCAAACATCCTCAATAGTTCTCAGATACGATATTCTATTGGATTAATTGATAAGAATACTCTGAACTATGGGTGTGCTGCTCAAAATATTTCAAACTTTATTTTAACTACCAATAAAACTAATTAGTGTCACCTTTAACTTTGAATAGAATTGGTTGTTTTGTTAACTTATTGTAGTAGGCCATTTTTTCGATGACCCACTTTTTTCCTTTAGTCTTCATCTTCTTCCTTTTAATCTTCAATCTTCTTCCATTACTCCTTTCTCCCTTCCAACCTTCATCTTTTCCTTTGCCCATTTTCACCATTTTTTATAAATTTTATCTCTTCCATTTCAAGTGTAATTTTCTAGAAAACATTTTAATTTACCCCTAATCATAAAATCTCTTTTATCAAACAAATATTCATAATCATCTTCACAAATTCAAGAACACAGTACAACTTCCATCACCAATGAGTAATCAATCAATTGAACCAAATTAAATCAAATCCCACCATTAACACCACATCAATCGGACCACCACCATAACTCTCTTAACCACTTTCCGTGACCATCATGGCGACTCCCTTGCTCCTCCTTTGCCTTCGTCGGACTTCCGTCGCATCTCACCATCAAACACTAGCCTCGCATCAGTTCTGCTGGTGCGAATCGCCACCGCATCTCAATACACCCGGTCACGCACCACCTTTACTGAGCCCAAAAACACAGTGTTCTCCGCTTATGTGACCACCACAGTTCGAGTCCATTCTTGCCGGCTTCGCACCACCTTCTCTTCACCTCCCCCACCACTCTGCACCATCAGGTGCGTCGTCAACAACCATCGTTTGTTCCGGCCATACTCGTTGCTCCCCTGCTCAAGCTCGAATCCACCATTCTCATGTGGTGAGGCCAACTTAAAGTGGTACGTGGTGGAGAGAGGTTGTGCGCGGGTTTGCATTATGATTGGTGAGTCGGTTTCCGGTGAGATGATATGGACCATTGGTGGCTGTGATTATATTGGTGGGGTTAGTGGGTGGTAGAAAATGGTGGGAGGTAGGTTTAGAGCATCAATGGAGTAGGTGTTGGAGAGGAGAAAGAGATTTAATGGTGATAAAGGTTGAGGTTAACAGAGAAATGAAAAAAAGAGGGGTTAAGGGAGACTTATGTAGTTATTCACCTGCTTAGCAAGTAACCGGTCACATATTATAATTAAAGCGAAGGGGGGTAATAGTTAGTTTTATTGGTAGTTAAAATGAAGTTTGTAGTATTTTGAGCAACACCCTTATAGTACAGAGTATTCCTATCAATTAATCCTATTCTATTTCGTATATACCTTAATGTGAAACGATTTTTTAATAGACTACCGAAAGACCAAAATATATGAATTGGTGTACATAAGGAATGCACAATGTAAATAATGCAACAAATACTTTATGGGTAATGCTCATTCATGGACAATTTTTACTCTTTTATAGACAAAATTGACCAATTTACCCCTCCCTTTCAATTCCCAAAAAATTCAATTTTATCTCTATGTTGAAATCTCCTTTTGAATTCTACCCACCTCCCTCCACCACCCCTACCACCGCCTATGATTGATGCCGACCCCCGCCTATTTCCCTTATCTCCCTGCACATATCAAAAACACATTGTCAACCACCTCAGGCCACCATTATCGTCAACCACCTCGATCCACCACCTGAACTACGTTGCCGCCTTACTCGACACAACCACCTCATAACCCTTACTCCTTTGCACGCCGCCCAACCTCTGTAGCCCCCTGCAAACGGCCGTCCCACCACGACCACTTTCCCCCTTCTCTGCCACCTTAGCTACCCTTTACCCTATAAACCATAATTTCAGAAACCCTAATTTTATCTATGCCTAATTTAACAATACATGATTATCTGCATCTACTATGACACACAAAATGACGAAGTAATTAGTGGAATAAGAATCATTATTTGACATGAGAAATAAGATTAATAATTGATAAATTGGATGAAAGTTGATTAGTTTTCAGAGAAGAAAAAGAGGGAATTCGTTATCAATATTTTCTCTTTTATTAGAAGAAGGATAATGTACGGAACTTTTATGGCAAAATGTCCATGAAAGAGTAAAACTTGTCCATGAATGAGCAATTACGATACTTTATTTATCAACACTAATTTAAGAACTTCACAATTTTAATACAGGGTGAGAGAGTCATTAAATATTTTTTTTGTTCAAATAAACGAACTATCGAGTATCGAACAATTAGTGCAATTAAAAAGAGCTATCACCAATTCATTTAACTCTTGTTCTAAATTCAATAAGTTAAGACGGTTTTAAACTAAGATCGTCTTAAAAAAAAAAACAACTCCTTTATCAATCTTTCTGCAACTTGCTCTTCCTACCCCCCTTTATTTCTCTCTCTTCGACGCTATTTTCTCTCTATCTCTCTCTTCTTTATCTCTCATCAATTCCAGAAATCCCCCAATTTGCGCCCTAATTCGTTACTCAATTTTCCCTCTTCCGCACCACGTTACTCCTCATTTTACCTTAGCTATTCACTCCAACAATTACCACAACTGTAAGTTTCATTTTTTTTGTAAAACCCTAATTTTCGCATTTTCCCCATTTCTATGTGATTTTTGATTGTTTTGCTACAGTGTATGATACTTAAGCTTGTGTTGATGATTATCGTGGTGCTTAATTAGTTAGTTCATTTTTGCAATCTGATCTGGTGTAATATAATTAATTTGTTTTTGTTGCTTTAGAAATGTTAGTTCGTGCAATCAATGCTGAATTTGTTTGATTTTATTGAGTGAATTTACTGCGGTTTCGACTTTGTAAATGTTAATTTTAGCTAAATTTGGTTTTTTCGTAAGGTGAAAGGCGGAAAATCTGTGCATGCTGTTTAATTTTCGCCGAGGTATTGAATTAGGTATCTTAGGAGATTCTGCTCATTCCGTAGCTTGGTATCGTGTTATTTACAATCAGTGGTCAGTGTTATTTATAAACAGTGACGGATCCAGGATTTTAGCTAGGGGAACTATTAATGTAATTAGGTAATTTAGAAAAAGATTGAATTTTCTGTCGAATCGTTTACTTTTTTTCACTGGTCAAGGCCCTCCTATTTATCTTACGAGAATCTGTTTCGGTCGCTTGGTATTATTTTATTTACTAGCAGTGGTGGAGCCATGATCTGTACTTAGGTGGAATGATTAATGCAATCAGGTAAACTAGGAAAAAAAATCAAAAAATTAACTGAAACTTAAACTTTTTCATTGTTTGGGGGATTCTTAGTTCCGTTATTGTTTACAAGGGGGAGGTATTGAGTGCGTGCGTGTGTGTGTGTTGGGGGGGGGGGGGGGGGGGGTCGGGGGTAGCATAACACTTATATACAGTTTATTTGCAAAAATTGTCGATGATTGTGAATTCGTGATCTATCCAAAGATGAGATGTTGTTGCTACTTGCAGTATAATCAGCTGACTTCTAGAGTCAATGCTACAATTATGGATCGTAGCGCCTCTAACATTTATTCAATTGGTTGCTACTGTAATAATTATGAGGGGTGTGTATAAAAAGTGAGGGTATTTATTTCAATAACTCACTTTTCCGGAAATTCCATGGGGCGTTTATCAAAGATTCAAAGTGGGATTTGTAATTAATGTACTCCCTCCGTCCCAGTCATTTATTTACCATTTCCATTTTAGAGTGTCTCATTCATTTGTTTACCTTTCTATATTAGGTTTGTTTTCTATGAGTAGTTTCATCTCCCATTGGGATTATTGTGCACTTGTCATCCACTAAGTAATACGACAAATGGTCCCCTACAATTTCCTTAATAATTGTGCCAAAAGCAAAGGTAAACGAATGACCGGGACGTAGGGAGTAGCATTAAGTCACTTCTTCACAAAATTCCATTGCGTCATTTCTATCGTAGGACACTTTAAGGGCTGGTATAATACATACTATTTGTGGTGATCCACTTGAAGTAGGCGTTGTGCTTATTGACTTGACGTTGCTTGACTTTCAAGTAAATTCCACCTGAAGCAACACAATTTAAAATATTAGCTTTGGGATTTTAAATGATTGAATTAGTAAAGCCTAATGACTATAGATACAACGTAATCGTAAACCTTGCTAGGGCTTCTACCCTAGTGCCTCCCGCCTTAAGCTATGCTGATGTAGGGAGTCACACAGACACACACATCCAAACATAACCCGTGTTTTCGAAGCACTACGGCTAATCCAGATGACCCACAATGTAAATCGTTTGACGTGAGATTTGCTACTTTACTAAATTGGAAGTGATAGTTTTTTTTGAGGGAAGATCGATTCATTAATTAAAGGCCATACGACATCTACGAACGATGTAAAGAATTTACGAAATACAATCTTGTGAAATTCAAACTACAACAATCATTCTTAGAACAAAGATCATTTATTTGAATAAGTAACGCTTCTACATGCTCTCTATTATATCACTGCTTCTTCACACAACCTTCCGGGAGGGGGACCCAGGGGGTTCTTCGGATCCGACATGGTTTTCAGAAAGATGAATTTTGTCTGACCTTGTTGCATTCGGCAATCCGACATCTAGTGTACCACCATATGCAGAACTAAGGGAGTGTCAATCTTCTTTTTATACATAATACCACTAGATCAAGAAACTCTCTCATATTGAGAGAGGAAACCCACAATACACGGGGACAAAATTCTCATATAAAGAGAGGACAATCAAATTAAACATAAAACTACTGTATTAAGTTTAAGGATTAAAAAAAAATATGGGGCTTACCACTAGAAAAATCTCTACTGGTGGCCCCTTAATTGATGAAGATTAGAGATGAGAATTAAGGTCTGTTATAGAGGGAGAGGAGATGTTAACCACTATTGTATATGATATCCTAAGAATATGATGTGAGTGAAGATAGTTTATTGAACCATTGGGCTTACTTCCATCATACTCCGAAGCTAACTATAGTAAGTCTTTGGTCTCGTTAGAAATGAAAGAGGCTGACCTCGTAACTCTAAAATGTAAATTTGGATAACAAAAAATGGTTCTGCACTAAGTTGGCTATGAACTCGGTAGATATTGTTACCAAATCCAAATGAACGCGGATAGCAACAATAAAGTTTCACATACAGGTATGTAATGATGTTATCCATTTGCTTTTATCATGTATGCTTTTGAGGTTTATGCCTCCGTATGAACTATATGGCCTTCCTTGAGTATCTTTATTCTCATTTTGGTCATGCTCATATGCGCTAGTGTTTTTTCCGGCATGGAGAGTGAGCTTTTAAAAGTTGGTGATATTGGGTCAGACATGTAACTTCAATATTTAGAAAGTAGTTTTTCTAAATTTTTTTTATTATAGTTCATCTTTGATCCATTAAAGCTCATACTAGCTCGACCTGGATTTCTACTTTTAACAGGTAGTATATCCGATGCTAGTTTAAGCTGCTGCAAACTTGCAGTCAGGATATTCTATGCCAGGGAACGAAATTGGTGATAGGGTCTACAATTTTTTTGACCAGAATAGCTTTTCACAGAACCAACGCCATACACAATTTGCTGATGCAAACTGGCCTAGCTTTCATAGCAATGTATGGGGTGAAAACGAAAGACAAAATAGCGCACCTTTGAATTCCAGTTCCAAGTGTTACAATGACCAGCAGTCAGGTACCTATGATTCGGAGCTTTTTCTCTCTTTTTCTCCCATCAACTTTCTTTATTTTAACTAATTATCTGTCAAGGACATAGTATTTCAGCTTTACGCTTTCATGGACTTTTTGTTTTATGTTTTGTAGAGATCGAGAGAGGGAACAATCAGTTCTCTCCGGCTTCACATGGGTTGAACTTCACAGAGTCAAATGTGAGGCCTGATTTTGTCAAGAGTCCATCACAAGTTCAGCAGTTAAATCTGAATGGGTTTATGCATACACGCCAGGTTGGTAATTCAAGACAGAACGAAGCAAACTTTCTTGCAGTGAATAGAGGATCTGATCAGCACAATATAACTTCTAGGGTTCCGTCCATCGTTGAAACACAACAGAGGAGTGTCCAACAGCATAATAATATGAATTTCAATTTTCTTGGTAGTCAACAACAAATGAGTAGTCAGCAACCAGGAATGTTAAATGATGGCCAGCTAATGCAGCAGCAGCAGGTCATCATTAAACAAATGCAAGAGTTACAAAGGAGACAACAACTTCAGCAATTTGAAGCAATGCAAAATGCTATGAACCATATGTCTAACATTCCAACTCAGTCGGCAGGGCAGCATTCTATGTCCAATAATGGCAATCCTGTGCAGGATACCTCTAATAATCCCTGGCAATCTCAGGGGATGGCTGGTGGCACAAACTGGCAGCAGCCTGGAAACCCATACCTTAATGGACTCATGGTAAATTCTGAGCAAGGCCAAGCTATACGCTTTATGGGTTTGACCCCTCATCAATCTACCCAATCTCTGTATGGGGTTCCTGTATCTAATTCATCAGGTGTTCATCGATTTCAGCAGAACAGCGTGTTGAGACCGGGAGTTTCACATATTCCTGCTCATAGTAGTACCTTTTCTGGTAATCCATATGCTCCTCATTTACAGCAGGTGGGCACTCAAGATGCTAGTACAACATCTAGATTGGAGGGAAAAAATTCTTTTGAGCATCCTTTTAGTCAAGGTTTACAGAATGCAGTTAACTTGGGAGGCTCTAACCAGGTCCAAGAAAGGAAAGCATCAATGCCGGACGGTGGTGAACGAGGTTTTGTTGGTGTTTCGGACGAGTCTTCTGAAAAATCTTCAATGCAGGCTGCTGCTTCTCAGTCGACATCTTCACAAGCTGGTGTTGGTTTAGACCCAGCTGAGGAAAAGATTCTCTTCGGAAATGATGACAACATTTGGGAGGCATTTGGGGGAGCATCAGTTACAGGGAATGACGGAGCAGACCTCTTCAATGGATTACCTTCTATGCAAAGCGGCACTTGGAGTGCCCTCATGCAGTCTGCTGTGGCAGAAACCTCTAACAGTGATGGGATGCAGGAAGAGTGGAATGGGTTAGAGTCGCAAACTTCCAGGTCACAGTCCAATAACCAGCATCTTCCAACTTCCCATGATAATGGGCAGCCATCGCCTGCTTGGGTTGACAGTTCTCAGAGAGCCTCATTGGGCTGCAGGATGACCAATAATGATGTCAATACCAGTAATGCAACTTCAAACACAAATTATTTGAATAATTCCAGGTCACTGCAGTCGCATTCAAATCAAGGATCTTCATCTATAGAAAATCAGGTCCTGCATGAAGGAAGGAGGTGGTTGGACAGTAACTCTCCAAAGCCACATAGTGAAGAAAAGTGTGGCTCCAAGCCTGATACTGTTTTTTGGAGTCATCGGCAGAGTACATTTTTGCCTGAGTCTATTCCTGTCTCCAACACAAATTCTAAGGTTGATTCTGGTGGACGTAGTTCGAGCCATATAAATAACAGTCCTGTGTCCAACCAAATGCCTCCTGATAACCATAACCTTGATCTATGGAAGCGATTTGATCTTGCTTCCAAGTCTGGGATCGTAGGTCATGGGATTGATCAGCATAACATGAACAACGGGCAATCGGTCGCTGGAGCTTCAGCTAATACTCCTAGTGGTGGAGCTTCTGAGATGCCTGGGACACAAAGTGGCGATGGGCGGGAGAATTCCAATGATATCCAGCAGAACAGTATTCCAAATTATGCTTTGCCTGGTAGTTTAAGAGAGAATGTGTGGTCAGATGCAGGTGATCGGCAGTTATTGTCGGCCCCCCAAGAGATTTCACGTGGTCCTGTTGGTAGAAGAATGCCTATAGCGCGCAATTTTCAGTATCATCCAATGGTAGATATAAATGTGGATGAATCTTCTTCTGCTAAACAAGTTGTGCATCCACAGTCTATGTCTCCTTCATTGGGACCTAGAGTACATGAAATGCAACCGACACTGCTTGGTCAAGCAGGCTCAAGCTCGGCAGATAAGGAAAAGGTCAGACATGGCTACCGTGTATTAGGAAGTAGTCTCTTTTGTCTATACTGTCCCTCTTGATATAACCTGCCGATTTCGATTTAATATCTTCATTTCAGGGTCAAGTATCTGGTTTCCATGGAGGTGTTAAAATGTTTCATGGCGCTTTGTCCAGTAATGTTCACCCTGGCCACTTACCCAGATCATCTGTACCCTACGGCAGTTTTGTTGAAAATTCTACTCCAAACCAACGCCTGTCACCAAGGTATTGTTTTGTTTCAAATTTGTCTTCTGTTCATTGATTATAATGGTGAATGTATAACTTCCGCAATGGTAAGAACAACCTTTATTAGCTAGGGGTTAGGGCGTAAGGCAGTGAGCTCGGCGCATTTATACCTTATCAGTTGTTAGACATTGCTTTGATGAATTGACAATTTGATATTAAGATCCCAAACTTGCATAATTTGTAATTGGACTGCGGCTCCTGTTCAGTTTTGTTTTTTCCCTAGTACTTCCTTAAGTTGATAGTTGGAAGTTTGTGCAAATTTTCAAAATATCATTGTGGCTATTTGTCTATCTTGAGGCTTGAATATCAAAACGTTCGCATTTGGAAATGCTGCTGCGGTCATGGTAGTAAATATTGGCCGCTAAGCTGCATCTTCGAGGTATAAAAGTTTTAAAGTTTATAGGGACCTCATTTGAGGTGTTAATTTGTTATGAACCCATTTTGGGCCAATCACTTAAATCAGG
This sequence comes from Heliosperma pusillum, assembly GCA_022085475.1. Taxonomy (NCBI): domain Eukaryota; kingdom Viridiplantae; phylum Streptophyta; class Magnoliopsida; order Caryophyllales; family Caryophyllaceae; genus Heliosperma; species Heliosperma pusillum. The sequence goes on along the minus strand of JAIUZE010010161.1, from coordinate 17,751 downwards.
TTCTGGGACCAATTCCAAGTTTCAAACCAAGATTTAATCAGATATATTAGGTGATTTGTTGTGCTCGGAAAACAAAATTTTTTAGTCATGAGAGAGTTAGAATGGCTTTAGTTTAAAACAGTGCACCCGACCTTAGGCTCTGTGAGACACTAGCCAGAAGCCCAGAATGCATCAGTGAGCATAAGTGAGTTTTGTAGAAAAGGTACCGCTCGTGTAGCTAAGGAGGCTCACTAATGAAATTTTCATATTTTATACTCCCTCCATTCGTATCCAAACAACCCATTTTCTTTTTGAACTATATTCATGACTGAAGAGAATGTTCATGAGTCCTTTCAAGATATAAGAGAAAATATAGTCATGCGGGATCTTGTTTGATTTGCCTTTTAAGAGTGCAAAAAGAATACCAAAGTAACCAAACTTTCGGATTTTCTTATACTGTAAAACTAAAGATATTTATGATCCAAATTGTGCATTGAAAAGGGTGCAAAAGGCAAATAGGTTGCTTGGATTTGAATGGAGGGAGTAGGTTCTAGTTCTCTTACTAATCCCTTAATTTTGTCGCCTATCCTTAGGTTTTACTCCGTTAAAGGTTAGCGCTCTTTAAAATCCAAAAAAAGGTATTGTTGCACAAAGGTTTATTAAAAAAATAGAAATTTGTTTTCAAAAAAGTGTGTTGTACATTTATATTGTTTTAAAAAATACTAGTTTTTTACCTCTATTTTCGAAACTACTATTATTAATTTGTATTTTTGATCTAAATTCTAAGTTTTAATAGATAAAAGAAAACTGTGTTATCACTTCTCTTTTTCCTTTTTTTTTTTTTTTTTTTTTTTTTTCGTATTATGAGGAGTAACATCGTATTTTGGGATTAAGGCTCTGATGTTGTTGTTGTTGTTGTTGTTGTTGTTGTTGTTGTTGTTGTTGTTGTTGTTGTTGTATACATTTATATTGTTGCAACCTGCCTATGTCCCCTCGAGTACTTACCTTATGCTTTTCTTTTGTCGATGTCGATTTTGGTGTTGTGGGTCAAATGGCTTTTCCTAGCTGCTTGTTCTTTCCTAGTGATTAGTTACTTTACGGTACAGTTTGTTGTATTTACAATACTGACAAAGGTAATCATCCTATTGCAGCCAAAATATGCTGGAGCTTCTTCACAAGGTTGATCAATCCAAGGAACAGAATAGTGTCTCCAATCTGGGGTCAAGTTCAGTTAATTACAACAATAAATCTGAAACTCCAGCAGATGGACGTGTTGGACCTGGTCAGAGCCATTCTTCCATGTCTCATGGTTTCAATTTGCAGTTAGCGCCCCCTTCTCAAGGAACTGCTTCAAATCTTCATGACCCTGCTCAAAGTTCTTTGAGAAGTCTTGGTTCCCCTGGTTCACGGATTGTGTCTTCCGAGAAAGGAGTCAATACACAGGCATGGTTGCCATCAAACTCTACCACTCTATGTTCACCACCTCCACATAGACCACCTCAAATGGATTTTGGAAATAGTGAACAACTGATGGATAATCATCAGTCTTCATATATGTCCTCTGAAAGTCATGCTTACCATGATAAACGATCAACGAATTCCCAGAATCAGGCTGCAGTCAGTCAGTGTACGAGTAATCCTTACAACAGTTCAATGTCTGAGGACATGAATCTATCTGGTGTGAGAGCCTCTATGTATCAAATGCCAACCTCTGTGAATGCTGTAATGGATGGAATGATGAAGGATAATATGCCATTGGTAGGACCGAACTCAAGGAGCTCACATCAAAAGTTGTCAGATATCGAAGCTCATAATACTTCCAGTTTTGTGAAATCTCATTTTCAGTCTAATGATCCTTCGGATAGAAATGTCGTGAGTCAACAAAAAAAAGATGAGTTGGATTGCCCAAGAAACACAGATTTGTCACATGCAGCAGATCCGCAACCCTCTTCAAAGACAACAGGTCTGTCACAGGAAAAATATCTAAGGAGACAGTCCATGGACGCTTCTCATGTAATTTCTGCTGCTAGCCAAAAAGAAGCAGATGTGGTTAATCATTCTTTTAAACCTAATAATACAGCAAATTACAGCTATTCCTTGCTGCATCAAATGCAAACTATGAATCCCATGGGAATGGATCCCAACCATCAAGAGTCAAAAAAGTTAAAGAGTTCGGGTCCAGATGCTCCACAGACGACTTCGAATAGTACTGCTAGAGATCCATCAGTTAGCCAGACCTCTATGTCTTTTGGGGATGCTAAGATGGCAAGCTTTCCCCCTCAGTTGGGCAATAATAATATTTCCTTGTTGCCGCCTGGAGCCGTTGCTTCTCAAGATGGATTTTCTTTTGGTCATAGTGACCCGCAAACATTTGTTAATGTAACTAATAGAGCTCAGCTTACGGGCATTAGCCCCCAGATGGCCCCATCATGGTTTGAGCGGTATGGGACTTTCAGAAATGGGCAGTTGTTACCTGTGCATAATGTGCCGAGAGTTCCTATGGCGAAGACTGTGGAGCAGCAGCTCATAAACCCGCCTATCAACTTGGTTGACACTAGTCAGATTTCTGGTACTAACCAAATATCAAATGTGTGTTCTGCTACTGAGCACATTTCTTCTCTGCATGCATTGGCCCCTAATGTCGCTTCTGCAACTCCAGTGTCTACGAGACTTAAGAAGCGGAAGACCGAGACATCTGATCTTATACCATGGAATAAAGAGATAGGGCAGGGTTTCAAAAAAGTTCAAAACATAAGGTGGGTTATTTCTCTGTCTAATGTTAAGAAAACACCAGCTCTTTTCTGCTGACAGTGTCTCCAGTCTTCTCTGTCTAATGGTTATTTCTAATGTGTTGCTCTATGATGATAATAAAGATCTATATTGTTTTTTTTGGTTGTATGGTACTTTAATCAATTAAATGACATTATAGACATGAGCTTGGCTTGAGCCATAACCATAAACGAAAAGAAAGATAACTGTAGGAACTACTATAATCACTACACGTTCATCTCACTAGAACGTGTCACAAGCCAATCAGAGCCTCAGTGGGAATTATACAACATGACCTCCCAGAACTGAAATTTCAGTTTCTATCATGTGGTAAGGATTTCGACGCTTAATTGTTGAATTGCTTACCCTTCGTGTTCTTATCTCCAGGCCATCCTATTCTCTCTCTATTATAGTTGCTGAAGTTGTGAAAACTGTGATGTTATGATGGCGCCATGCACTGATGCTTGCTAATTTTTGTTTCTTTCAGCTCAGCAGAAGTAGAATGGGCACAGGCATCAAATCGCTTAGTTGAAAGGGTGTGTTCATGTTATGATGATCTGTCTCGAGTGTCTTATATTCCTCGTCTTCTCTGAGGATTGATAGTCATCTTTTTGTGCAGGGCGGAGATGAAACTGATTTCCATGAATATTTGTCCCCCCTGGTTAGACCAGGAAGAAGGCTCATTTTGACGACTAAGCTTATGCAGCAAGTATTTGGCCCCCCGCCAGCATCCATCCTTTCCCTCGATGGGAGGTCTAATGGTGAAGTTATCATGTATTCCGTTTCAAGACTAGCTTTAGCTGATGCCAGCAGCTTGATCTGCGATGTGGAAAGTGATACACCAGTTAACAATGGAATCTCGTAAGATTTCCACATTCTTGGTGATTTTCTCAATCTTCTTTCATGCAAACATATTATTTTAACTTGTGGTTTGATCAATTTCTTTAGCTTGACCACAAAAGCAAAAACCTCAGAAAGAATTCGTGACCAGTATTTCTTAAAAGTCGTGGAAGATTTCACGAATAGGGCAAAGGAGCTGGAAAATGATCTAATAAGGTAAACTTCCCGTAAGACCTTTTAAACTCTCTTAGTCAATGTAGTGGATAGCCATTTTAGTCTGGTCTCATGGAATGGTTTTCGCCACTTCGACATCGTCCTTTTGCGCTTTTGATGAGCTTTTAGACAGGCCCATTAGGTGAGGAACTCTTGGTTGCATACTAGAAAGTCATAATTTTAAGCACATTGTGATGTACTGAGCTTGCCGACTACTTTAACAGGAGGGTTTGCTCAGTGGAAGTTCTTTGGGTTTGCCATGGTTTTCTTCATGTAGCTTTGTTCTTTGGGCTTGCTATGCTTTTCTTCTTGTTGCTTTGTTGGGTGATTTTTGGTTGGAATTTTAGTTGATAGATTAATGATACTCCCTCCGATCCAGACCAATGGTAACACTTACCATAAACGGACGATCCACACCAATGGTAACATACCTTATTTGGCCCACACCATTACTATGTTATCCTTATTCCCATTTGATCTTTATACAAAATACCATTACATGACCCACCTATCAACCCCACAATTAAACCCACAATTACATGGTCCACATACTTTTTCCACCTTTTCTTAAATACTCTATTTTCCAACATGTTACCATTGGTGTGGATCGGAGGGAGTATTTTGCAGCGGGCTATCTTGGCTTCTCGCTCGCACATTACATTATATGACAAATTATAAGCTCTGGCCTGTGTAATTTCTCTGATTGTGTAAACTGTACTTTCCACTCAAAAATATTTTTCTTTGAATATATTTTCTGCTTAGACCATGCTTAGACCATTCTCCCCGTAAACCAAATGGTGCCTATACGTGGTTTCAAGTTTCTTGGACCTCTATAAAACAACCTCAAACAGTTTTAGATTGCATACAGTTCTAGATTGCTTCCGTTGATAAAGTAAGAAAACTAAATTGGCTCTCTAGGATAAGACCAACCCATTTCATCCTTTCAAATGAGCAAGGTAATTCAATCCATCGACTTCCAACCTCCTCGAAAGAGTTGTTCCTGAGTGTCCAACAAAGGCCATAAAGTCAGCAACGATTGATCTTTACACTTCGTGAAATTTTTATCTGATACAACTGTTGATCTAAATTTCTTCTTTTGGTTTGTGTTCTTTTCCCTATATTGGGAAGGTCACCAAATAAATTCTCATACATTTTTTCACATTATGTATCACATGCACTCAAACTAATCACACAAAGCCTATATGAGACGGTCTCACATGGAGGACAAACCCATTAGCCCTATAATTAACCATCAAGTCTCTAAAGAGACCGTTTCATGCTATTTTAGTGAGACTTACCCATTTAACTAAAAATCTCTACCCACTAACCCATTAAAAAAAAGTAATATAAAGTGACCATCTCATTGTATGGGTTAATTTCATGAAATTTATCACGGGACTGTCTCATAGAAAATTGTGATAATAAGGCGAGGAATACATCAGGATTTAGGTTCTTCTCGGTTAGGAGACCATCTCATACAAGGCTCATTGTGGCTAATTATTGTATCTTCTTGGTGCACAGATTGGACAAGAGTGCATCAATTTTGGACTTCAGATTGGATTGTCAGGATCTGGAGAGATTTTCAGTTATCAACCGTTTTGCCAGGTTCCATGCTCGAAGCCAAGTTGACGGGGTTGAGACTTCGTCATCCTCTAATTCGAATGCAGTATCACATAAACCTTTTCCCCAAAGATATGTTACTGCTCATCCCATGCCTAGTAGTGTTCCTGAAGGGGTACAATGTCTGACTATTAATTAATTAATTAATTTCCGTGCATTGGCTCTATTGTTCCCATGTTACCTTATTTCCCTCAGTTCCCTTTCCGTGCACATCATGTTGCACCTGAAATAGAGCCATGCTGAGGATTATGTGGGGATGGATTTGGAGTTTTGGACTACTAAGACCAAGTCCTTTTCCAAAAGGAGGTTGTTTTAGTCGATGTAAGGAAATATGCGATTCTTAATATGTTTATGCTACTGTAAATCTCCCATGAAGCAGTAGAAGCCGAGTTTGCTCCCCACATGTTTATGGCAATTGAAGAGAGACCAATTTTCTCAGCCATTGAAGTGATAGAATTTAGGTAGCTAAAGGTAAGCAAAATCTACATGCATGTTGCATTGCAGTTCCTTAGAAATTAAGATTCATGTTCTTTTCCCTTTTTATTTTCCCCTCTCCCATCTCATTTCCTTATAAATGATAAACTAGATCTTCAGATACTAGGGTTTTGCTGATTGTAAAAGGACATGCATAATCTAAAAGGGATTCGGGTTCTGCAGTGCCGAAGTTTAGTGTATTTTGTCATATGTAAAGTTATTGGAGATGGCGATGAAAATACTATGAATTCCCATGTAATTGCGAAGCTCGAACCATTATGTGGCAGGCTTAATGAGCTTCCATTTCTGAACTAGTGCATATATTTTAATGCCCATAATCTTCAGCAGACTCATTTGTACTTGTTGCAGATAATGTTTTCTTGTGCATAACATCTTGTTCGCCTGAGCTTTCCTTGTTGATCTTTTTACTAAGTATTCATCCTTTCATGTGCTCGCTTAATCTTTTTTTTTTCTTTTTTTTTTTCTAGTATGTTTGATGATATTAGCTCGAGACTTGATGAAATTATCAATAGAACGCCCGTGTACCTTGTTTTGTACTGCGAGAGTGAAGGTGAAAAACCCAACTTTCTGCTCTTGAAAGTCTATTTTGTAATAGAAGAGAAGGATTTCTGTAATGCTGGTGCAAGTTATGTTAATTCTGTAATTTGTGGATGTATGTGTGAGGGTTTGTCTTTTGTTCGATTGTTTCGAGCTTTGGTTGTACAAGTAATGGGGGGAGGGATATTTGACTTTGGGCCCTATTATCAATGAGGTCCAAGTCTGTGCCTCTATTTGAAGAGGTCATTGATGTCTTATAAGTATATGAAGATGGCATGGCAATGCGTAACTTTTACACAACGAAAATAACAAGAAAATACGACACTACCAATCTTATACACCGAAGGCAAGGCTGGTGCTCCGGCTAGATCAACCACCGTTCTTATACACCAATCTTATACCACCGTTCACTTGACCGACGTCGAGACGTAGTGTAAGCTTCCCTTCCTTTTTTCCCCCTTGTGCCTACCTACCGACACCACCGTGAATCTCTGGCTTGACCTAGCAATTTATGTACTACTAACGTTACAAAGTCCCATCTAAACAACTTGTCATTTTATCATTTTATGTAATCTATTCGTCAATTCATACTACTAACCTTCACTCAATTCGTCATTCATGTAATCTATTCATTTTATTTGTTTTAGATGCGTAAATCTAGTAGACTCTCGAAAACTCCAACTCACACATCATTAAGTTTCGATGTAATTAATTCATTTTTTCAAAAAACAATATTGCTCCTTTGCTTTGGCTCGATTTCTCCTATGAGTCCTATCCCATTACTAACCCTGACTCGAATATTAGAGGTTAAACCGGGGTAAATCTTGGTTATTGAACAGTATTAGAGTCGGGATACTCAGTCCACCTACACTAGATCTTGTCCATTCGCTCTTATGCCATCTCAGGCTATCACAACTTAGCAATTTCAACGTACACAAAATTATGCATTTCTAACCAATAATTACGACTTTTGGCCTTCAAATTCATGATGAACGGATACTCAACAAACATTGGGGGTGTAGAATTTGGAGGTGGATCAAACTATAAATGATTACAAAAAGGAATTACCACGTCTTTATTCTCAAACATAACTTATAAATGATTACAAAAAAAGATAAATTTACCTAGTAACTCATTAACTACAAAAATAACGGAAGAAAATGGTGAACAAAAACACGGTGAAAGAAAAATCAAAATTTTGAATTATGTTAAGAATATGTAAGGGGATTATTTTTATGATTGTATTAACATTTGGCTTGAGTACATATAGTGACGGGATTGGACTCTTAAGCTACCCGATACAACTCTTAGGCTACCCGATACATTGACTCAAGACATACACCAACTCTTAGCTTTCCAATACAACATAAATGACCCATATAATAATATCTAGCTCTATTACCCCCCTCAAGCTGGAGCATGGAGATCAAGAATGCCCAGCTTGCGGAGAAGAAAAGAAAACTGTGGAGGACCCAAGGCTTTGGTAAAAATGTCCGCCAACTGATCGTGAGTAGATACGTGAGCAGGAATGATCAAACCTTCGGTTATGGCATCACGGACGAAATGACAATCAATCTCAATGTGTTTCGTCCGTTCATGAAAAATTGGATTCCGAGCAAGATGTAAGGCGGATTGATTATCGCAAAACAAGCGCATGGGCAAGCTCAAGGCAACATCCAAGCTAAGAAAAAGGCCTTTGAGCCATTTTACTTCACAAACAAGGGCAGCCATGGACCGATACTCGGCCTCAGTGGAAGAAAGAGAGACGGCATTTTGCTTCTTGGTTTTCCAAGAGATGGGTGAGTTATCAAGAAGAACAAGCCAACCGGTAGCCGACCGACGAGTCGTAGTGCACCCGACCCAGTCTGAGTCACACCAACCGAAAACAGTGCAGGTACTAGAGGAACTGAGGATAATCCATTGACCCGGACAACCCTTCGAGTAGCGCACAACTCGTAAAGCGGCAGACATATGATCATGTCTCGGTTTGGTCAAAAATTGAGAGAGCACATGAACCGCGTAGCAAATGTCAGGCCGAGTTATAGCAAGATAAACAAGGCGACCAATCAAACGACGATAGGGCTCAGGATCAGATAAGAAATCACCAGTAGCATTACCGAGCTTATGATGTTGTTCAATCGGTGTAGGAGACGGTTTACTACCCAACAATCCCGTTTCATAAATGATGTTGAGTGCATATTTGCGCTGATTCAAGTAAATACCCTCACTACTACGTGCTACTTCAAGACCAAGAAAATATTTGAGCGGTCCCAAATCCTTCATATGAAAACAATCCCCCACATATAATTTGAAAGCAACAATAGCGGAAGCATCATTTCCCGCAATGACAAGGTCATCAACGTAAACAAGCACAAAGAGACGTACCTCACCAAGCGTGAAAGAGAAGAGCGACTAGTTCGAATAGGATTGGGTAAAGCCATAATCTCGTAGGGCGGTAGTCAGTTTGGCAAACCAACAACGAGGCGCCTGGCGGAGACCATATAATGACTTCTTTAAGCGACATACCTTGCCTTCCTTACCTCGACTAAAACCAGGAGGAAGCCTCATGTAAACTTCCTCGTTCAAATCGCCATGAAGAAATGCGTTATGTACATCCATCTGATGCAACTCCCACTTTTTTTATTGCAGCAACAGCTAAGAAGGCACGGACTGTACCCATCTTGACAACAGGAGCAAAAGTTTCCCCGTAGTCCAATCCTTTTACCTGATGATTACCAAAAATAACAAGACGAGCTTTAAGACGCTCGATTGAACCATCAGACTTATATTTTATTTTATACACCCAACGACACCCGAGAGCCTTTTTGTTAGAAGGAAGATCGGTACGCTCCCATTTTTCATTACGTTCAAGGGCCTCGATCTCGTCACGCATTGCCACACGCCACCCGTCATCACAAATAGCTTCCTTAAACGAAGGTGGCTCGACCCCTACCGTAATGGCTGCCAAAAAATGTCGATGTTTGTCCGAAAAATTATGGCAATCAACATAATTAGCTAAGGAGTAGGGAGTACCTGAAGACAACGTTGGTGAACCAGGTGAGCTAGACGGCGGGGATGGACTTTGTGCAGTGTCGAGAGCGTACCCACGAAGACGAGTATTGGGAAATTTTAAGCGCTGACCACGACCAAGTACAATATCAGTAGTCGTGGACCTCAGCAAGAGATGACAGAGCTTCCTCAGCACTAGATGGAACACTTAAGGACCCCCCTTCGGTGACAACACCGTCAATAGTGTCACAAGAAACGTCCCCATCAACACCACTCTCAACAATAGGAGAGGTACCCGAATTAGTGTGAGTTTCAACATGGTCATCCTCTAGCCCATGAAAGGTTTCCAAATAGGGTGAAGAGGAAGGAACATGGGGCGAAACAGGGGACACAAACGGGAATGATTGCTCATGAGAGACGACATCACGAGAGACAAAAAAGATTCCGTCTTTAGATCATACAATTTCCAACACTTCTTGTTATGAGGATAACCCACAAAAATACACTTTCGACCACGTTTTTCAAATTTATCCCCTCCCGTATTTTGGTTGTGTGCAAAACACAAGCACCCAAAAACGCGTAAATTTTGGTAAGATGGGGACGCACCAAAGAGACATTCATACGGGGTTTTGTAGTCGAGTAAGGCAGATGGGGTACGATTGATTAAGTAGGCCGCCGTAAGAATACATTCACCCCAAAAATAACGAGGTAGGTGGGCTTGGAAGCGAAGGGTCCGAGCAACATTCAAAATATGACGATGCTTACGCTCGACATGACCATTTTGTTGGGGCGTGCCGACGCAAGAATTCTGAAACAAAATCCCTTTTTTTGAAAAAATGTCCCGCCATACAATTAAACTCAGTGCCATTATCACTCCGTACAATTTTGACGGATTTAGAGAATTGGGTTGTAACCATATTAAGGAAACTCAAGAACATGTCTGTGACTTCTGTCTTATCAAGCAATAAAAAACCCAAGTTGTACGGGAGTAATCACCGACAATTGTAACTAGTACGGGTTTGTTTCGCAAAATGGCAAGCATCACAAATTAAGCCTTTATTGAAATTAAAACTACTAGCAAAACGGGATAGTCTTGACCACTTTATCAGAAGGGTGCCCCAAACGTTGGTGCCAAAGGGAAAGAGAACCTGACCCAGCGTGAATTTGATTGACCACCAATGTACGAGTCTCTGCACGTATCCAATAAAGTCTATCCCGCAGCTTACCGGTTACAATCGTCGGCTTCGTAGTACGGTCCTGGATGAGGCAAGAGAATTTAGCAAATTCAAAGATATAGTTAGTAGCCGAGGTAAGTTGAGAGACGGAGATCAAATTGCAAGTTAAGCTAGGTACGTATAAAACATTCTGTATAGTTAAATATTGGTTGATATAAACCGAACCCAGTAGGACGGACTCAACTCGTTGGCCATTAGGAAGACTAACGGGACGAGGGGAGATAGCAGTCTGATCGAGCAAACAAGATAAGACACTGGTGACGTGATTGGAAGCACCGGTGTCGAGTATCCAAGAACACATACCGCTAAGATGATCATCGACATGAGAGAAAGAACAGACCATATTAGCCTGCATTGTAGAAGGCGGCCCCTTAGAAGACGACCCAGACCCAGAGACACCATGGGTATTGCTACCAGACCCGCGAGAAGCAGCCCGAGCACGACGGTAATCGGTCAGAGTGCGAGGTCGATCAACCCACCAGTCAGGAAGCCTTTGAGTCTTAAGATAACAGTTTGAAATTTCATGACCCCTTGTCTCACAATAGGAACAAAATAATTGACGGCGCACAACGCGTTCTTTGTCACGCAAAGCGCGCCAATCATCGGTGCGAACAGGAGAAGACATGGCAGAAGCAACAATATCAGAAATGTTGGGGGTTTGAACATGGGCCCGTAACCTTTCTTCCTGCAGGACGACGTGATACGCCCGATTCAAAGTGGGTAAAGGGTCGAGTTGGAATTGTTGGGACCATATATTAGCATAAAGCGAAACATCTAATCCCATAAAAAATTGATGTAACCGTTCGTTATCTAAACACATAATTGCAGCCGGTCCTATGGCGCATTCACACTTTCCACATTTACAGGAAAAAGGGGGTTCATGAAGAACAAGAGAGTCCCACAGGGTTTTCATTTTACCAAAGTAAGTCGTAACATCCATACCTTTTGCTTGTTTACAGTTGTGTAATTCTTTCTTGAGACCGTGAATTTTGGTTCCGTCAACAACCGCAAATTGGTCCTCCAACGCCGACCATAGAACAGAGGCATCATGTACATATGAAATAGTATCCAGGACGGACAAATCAATTGAGTTTCGGATCCAGGACATCAGGGTGCATTGAACGGCTTCCCAATTTTCGAGTCCAATTGCATCTGTCGGTTTGGGGATGGTGCCATTGATGAAGCCAAATTTTCTTCGAGATTTGATTGACATCGTCATGAAATTTTTCCAATCTTCCCAATTATCGCGACGGAGGAATAACACATGTGAGATCTTGGCACCGGGAACGTCATGGGACCCGAGGTAGTAAGGGTTTGAAATATCGAGTTTTTGGTGAACAACGATGGTTTCATCGTCGCCAGCCATGGTTCTTGCTGCTGAAGATTTTGGGGGTTTTGATTGATTTAATTTGTTTTGATGTGGGAAGGAACCTGGATTACTGATACTATGTTAAGAATATGTAAGGGGATTATTTTTATGATTGTATTAACATTTGGCTTGAGTACATATAGTGACGGGATTGGACTCTTAAGCTACTCGATACAACTCTTAGGCTACCCGATACATTGACTCAAGACATACACTGATAAGGGTAAAGTCGCGTCTCCTTAATCAAAGTAAACCTAAATCACAACTAACTAATAGTCAGCGGTAAGCAAGGTATCGAATCCACAGGGAGGCGGTAGTATTCTAATCTGTTAAACTAGTTTTGTCTCTTAAGTAACAATTTCTGGGTTTTGATTGGTTTCTAAACTAATAGCAATTAATAACAACAACTAAAGTAAACAATAACAACTAATAACTAATAACAACTAATAATAAGCAATAACTAACTATAAGCAATAACAAACTAATAAGGTTGAAAACAATGAGATTAAAAGTCTAGGGTCTCAGGTTCACTAGGATTATTATTCAGGGGTAAGGGAGTAATCAACTATCATGCAATAAAGTTATCTAAGGTCACAAGATCGGTCGATTCAATTATGCCCTTTAGATCTACGATTAACATGCGGTCGCTATCATTAAACGAGTTCTATTCAATTATCGTAGCCTATCTTAGTCTTAACCCGGTCGGTGCCAATCCTAATTTGCTAGACTAGTTAATTAATCCTGGCCAGTAATCAAGCAACTAGAATTAAAACGATAATCAAACGATAACCATGCAATTGCAATTCAATTAATTAATCTACCCCTTCTAACAATCCTAGATCCCCTTTCAACCCTAGAAAGGAAATTAGCTACTCATAACGATATTAATAACAAAAATAATAAATAAAGTAAACATGATTAACAATAATGAAAGGATGAACAAAGAATAATTAAAGAACAAGAAGCAATTAACTGAATAACAAAGAAAGATTAAGAATACCGATTACAAGCTTGAACTAAAGACAATCGTCTTTGATGAATAAAATCCGGAGGCAAGCAAACTAAATTAGGGTTTCTAATATTCAAGCATTCAAGCATAAAAAGCATAAGAAAGTATGAAAGACAAGCTTTCCTTTTATAATACAAAAATCTAATTAATTAGGTTAAAGTTTAGGAAAATAGGAAAAAGTCGTCGAAAAACAAGGTTGCTCGATCGAGCAAGGGTACTAGATCGAGCAACCTTCAGACCGACTCGATCGAGCAAGTATAGTTTGCTCGATCGAGCAGACCTTCTTTTGGCTCGTTTCTTCGATTTTCTTCATTTCTTCTCTTTTGTTCTCGATTCCCATGCCTAACCTTCTACGATCCGACTCCGCCATGCTTCATATCTACTCAAAAAGTTCCAAATGCACCCAATCTGCATTAAAACATAATAGAACGGCAGAATCGATATTCTAGCTAAAATAGCATAGAAATAAGAAAGGAAAGACGGTAAATCGAGTTATATGTGTCTAATGGAAGCATAAAATATGTATATAAATAATGATCATCAAACTCCCCCAAACCAATCCTTTGCTTGTCCCTAAGCAAAACACTCGACACATACAAAGACAAACATACAAATGGTGAATGAAAAACTCAAAGCTAATGTTAATGCACATACAAATCCCAAGCTATCCATATCTATAACAAAGTAATGACCAAGTTGTACCAATAAAACAAATTCAAAAGGTACGGGAAAGTAGAAAACGCAGCTCATAATCCAAGATTTTACATGATACCGTAGTATAGACAAAAACCAAATACCTTTCAATTTTGCAAGGCTCAATTTGTCGGATTCTCGCGGATTCACTCATTCACTCATAAGTTTATGTAAAGGTGAGTTTTGTGAAGATAGAAAGAAATAGAAACACTCACTCAACTTATGAAACATGCATGCATTCTAATGTGATAGTAATTTCCCCAACAAATACGCATTCGCTATAAAGTACATGAATCAGGACAAAAAGGGAGGCTAATGGGTGAAGGTGTAGAAATGGATTGTGCCAAGGCACGTATGGAAATGTGGGGCTAAGACCGGTAATCGCAGCGACACGTACCAAAACAAATCTACAAGACTAGCACAAACCAACACTAACTAGAGAAATCATCTTAAACTTTGACAACGCAAGAGAGAGATCGAAATTGCTCTCTAAATATGCATTAGACTCTAGTATAATCCCTTTCATTTTCCCTTGAATAATTCAATGAAGCAACAAATTTTTCTTTCTTTCTTTTCTTTTTCTCTTTTTCATCTTTTTCATTTTTTTCAAATCAAATCTTTTTTTTTTTCTTTTTCTTCATCAATTTTTTTCTTCTTTTGCTTCACAACTTTTCTCAACAAAGGGAATAAATGACACAATTGCCAACATACTTGCTACACCCAATTGATATTCTTTTTGAAATCCCGACCCAACCATAGTAGACAAGTAGATAAGAAAAAACATGCAACTGCGACTGTCCCGATAAGGTAGGCAAGTTCTAGGAATGTAGCTATTAGATAGGTTATGAAACAGGCTACAAAGGCTCAAATTGGCTAAACATAAAGAACTCAATAATAAGGGTATAAAATCAAGTCTTTTTGGCTATGTGAGGCTTATTTGAACAAAAAGAACCACCTTTCATCATGCACTTATCAAACGAACGTGTATAGTATCAAGAAACGAATGTCACACTTATGCAATTTGATGTTACACATTTCACAAGGAGTACCACACTCAAGCCTAAAAACAATGAGACCAGTTTATTGATGTTCCTGGCCTAGGAAGCTCTATAGACCTCAGAATTTTAAGTGGTTTACCAACAAAAATTGCCAAATCTAATTAGCATAAGGTATGTCAAAAACGGTCAAGACTTGTCCTATGAGCTTTGTTTTCAAAAAATAGGAAGTCAAAACAATGTACATGGACAGCTTATTTGGGATTCAAATGCAAAAACAATGCAAATTATCATCATTGTTATTCAACTTCACCAAGACTCGACCTAATAAAATAAAAAACATGTTTTTGGATTTTGTAAATTTTTCAATTTTTATGATTTTTTTTCTTTTTAAATAAACTAAACACACAACATAAATAAAGACTCTCCCCCAAACCTAAATGTCACAGTGTCCTCAGTGTGACGCTAACAGCACAACAATCACATATCAACCAACAACAGCAACCTAAAGGACGCAACTAACAAAGGGGAATGGGAGATAACTGAAAGAAAATACAATGGAAGAAAGTACAAGGATAGATAGTACCAGCTGTATAGAATAATAGTCTCCCCCAAACCAGCTGCAAAATGGGGGAGTAGTGACCAACTGTCACTACTGCTCATCAGTCGGGTTCAAGTTCAGGTGTCATTACCTTGGTAACCTTAGGGGGGTTACCTAAGCTATACACCTTTTTTAACTTGCATTCCTTTCCCGTCAGCAGTTTTTTCATCTCAACTACTGCCTTACTCCGTGAGCTTCCAGCTTCAGCAGTG
Source organism: Heliosperma pusillum (assembly GCA_022085475.1). Lineage (NCBI taxonomy): Eukaryota > Viridiplantae > Streptophyta > Magnoliopsida > Caryophyllales > Caryophyllaceae > Heliosperma > Heliosperma pusillum. The sequence continues at coordinate 2,175 of JAIUZE010010161.1, read as the reverse complement.
CTGGAAATTAAGGCGATCTCCAGAGGATCCCTATTCAAGCATAAAGAGAGACAATCATCAACATTCACATCCACAATATCGATCCTATGACATGTCTCTTCTAGCATGGGGTGTTTCATTGCATGCTCTAAGTTGAAAGTAATAGTGTCATCCCCCACTGTTAGTGTAAGTCTCCCATTCTTAACATCTATAACCGCCCCCGCAGTATGGAGGAATGGTCGTCCCAAGATGATAGGAATTTGGGTGTCCTCTGCCATATCTAAGACAACAAAGTCAACTGGTATGAAAAACTTCCCTACTATAACCGGTACGTCTTCTAAAATCCCTAGAGGGTGTTTAATAGAACAGTTGGCCATTTGTAAGGTCATGGTTGTAACAGTAAGTTGACCCATATTAAGCTTTTTGCATATAGAAAATGGCATAACACTAACACTAGCCCCTAAATCACAAAGGGCTTTATCAATTGCCAAGCAACCTATATTACAAGGAATAGAAAAACTCCCTGGATCCTTTAGCTTAGGTGGTGATCTTGATTGCAACACAGCACTGCATTCCTCAGTAAATGCAACCGTCTCCACTTCATTAAAGGACCGCTTCCTTGTCAATATATCCTTTAGAAACTTTGCATAGGCCGGCACTTGAGTAATCAACTCGGTAAATGGTACACTCACTTGTAAATTCTTCACGACCTCCATAAACCTCCCAAACTGTTTATCGAGCTTTGATTTATGTAGGCGTTGAGGAAAAGGAAGTTTAATTACAATGGGCTCGGCTTCTTTGGCTTTGGAAGATGAATTAGAAGGCTTTTCATCCTGATCAGGGGTTGCTCGATCGAGCATAGGGATTGCTCGATCGAGTGTTGCTGTACTGTAGCTTTCAGAAACTTCCCGAGAAGAATTTGGGCAAATTTTCTGGGTTGCTCGATCGAGCAAGGGGGTGCTGCTCGATCGAGCAACCTTGTTTTCAGCCTCTTTTTCGCCTTTTTTCGAACTTTGATCAGCAACTTCCAAGTTTTCATTGGTTTCATCCCTTATCATTTCAGGGCCTTTGTAATGGGTTCCACTCCTCAAAGTGATGGCATTGACTTGTTCATGTGGAGGGTGTCCTTGAGGAGGAAGATTACCCGGGTGTTTATGTGGATTTTGAATTGCCAATTGGGCAATTTGAGTGTCAACCATCTTGTTATGAGCTATCAGTTGTGAGATCTGAGCATCTTGCTTTTGTTGGATCATAAGACTCTGCTGCAACATGGCTTTCAGTTCCGCCATATCATTACTTGGAGGTGGTGGAGGTGGAGGTTGTTGGAAGTTGTGGCCACCTTGATTGGAACGGTTAAAGTTACCTTGAGAATTGCGATTCTGAGGAATCACATAAGATGAACCTTGTTGCTGAGGTGGTGGTGGGGTAGGATTAAGAACATTCTGACTTCGGTAGGAGAAATTGGGATGCTCTCTTGTCCTTTCATTGTAAAAGTTAGAGTACGGTGCACCTTGCTTAAAGGATTGAAAAGCAAGCACTTGATCAACCGTACTCATACATTCCACTGCATTATGCCCCATAGTACCACATCGTTCACAAGTTGGCTCTTGTTGAACCATGGCATGAACCGTTTGCTTATTTTCCAAAGACTTTGAAGTTTGTAACTCGGCAATTTTGGCAGTTAATGCCTCCAACTGAGCTGCAACTGCATTATCCGTACCTCCTCTCCTCACATTACCCCTAGGATTCCCATACTCAGCAGTGTGAGTAGCCATCTCATCAATTAACTTTCAAGCATTGGCATCAGTAGTGTTATTTTGGAATCTCCCATTAGCAGCAGAATCTAACAAATTCCTCTGATCATCATATAACCCATTATAAAATTGGTTGCATAAGAACCAAGTATCAAAACCATGATGTGGAACAGACTTGACAAGCTTTTTGAAGCGAACCCAGGCCTCATTGAAGTTCTCAGTGGGACTTTGTTTGAAACTTGTGATTTGGCTTCGAATGACATTGGTTTTCTGTGGCGGAAAATATCTTTTGTAGAATGCAAGAGCCAAAGAATTCCAATCGGTGATGCCAAGTGCAACCATATCTAACTCACTCAACCAATCTTCTGCCCCGTCTCGTAATGAAAAGGGAAACAACACCAACTTGATTTGATCTTGTGTCACCCCACCCGTCAAAGGAATA
>JAIUZE010010160.1:0-30854 GCA_022085475.1 Heliosperma pusillum | reverse complement strand
TTACTCATGCGTTCCCTCTCTTCTAGAGTCTTAGGACAATCCTTTCTAGATAGAGAAATTCCAGAGCCTATTGGTAAATAGCCCCTTTTGGAATTTTCCATGTGATACCTCTTTAAAATTGTATCAATGTACATAGACTGGGAGAGTCCAAGCAACTTCCTTGATCTATCTCTATAGATCTTTATTCCAAGAATATAAGTTGCTTCTCCCAAATCTTTCATAGAGAACTGTTTAGATAGCCATGCCTTTGTCTCTTGCATGGTTGATACATCATTTCCCATTAGTAAAATGTCATCAACATATAATACTAAGAAAATGATAATGCTCCCACTAACCTTCTTGTACACACATGGCTCCTCCTCACATCGCACAAAATTGAACTTTTCAATTGTCGTGTGAAAACGGATATTCCAACTACGAGAAGCTTGCTTTAATCCATAAATAGATCGTTGAAGCTTACATACTTTATCATTAGAGGATGGCAATGTGAAACCTTCAGGTTGAGTCATATAGACTTCTTCCTTTAACTCCTCATTGAGGAAAGCTGTTTTCACATCCATTTGCCATATCTCATAATCATAGTATGCAGCTATAGCAAGCAGAATCCGAATAGATTTGAGCATCGCCACAGGGGAGAACATTTCTTCATAATCAATACCTTCCTTTTGATTATACCCCTTGGCAACAAGACGGGCTTTATAGGTCTCAACCTTACCGTCTGCTCCAATCTTTTTCTTAAACACCCATTTGCATCCAATGGGTTTTAAGTCTTTAGAGTTATCAACCAAAGTCCACCCTTTGTTGATTTTCATAGACTCCATCTCGGATTCCATAGCCTTTAGCCATTTCTCATGGTCTGGACTTGCCATAGCCTCTTTGAAGCATCTAGGATCATCATCAATATGAGTTATATCATCAATATGATTAGCCTCATCATCTTGCACTAATAGATTTAATCTATCTGGTGCACGACTTTCCCTAACCGACCTTCTTAGAGGCTCATGTACTATTTGATTTTCCGGTTGCTCAGGTTCCACGGTTGATTCATTAATCAACTGATTTTCCTCAACATTTGAGGTTTGACCTGTTGATGGCAACTTTAAAACATCAAATAAAGGTTGCTCATTTGGCATCTCATGCTCCTGAGTTATTGTTGACTCATTGGTATCTTTGATCTCATCAAGATCTATTTTTACACCATGACTTCCTTCTTTAAGGAATTCCTTTTCTAAAAAGGTTGCATTTCTGGCCACAAACACTTTGTGTTCAGAAGGGTGATAGAAATAGTATCCCATAGTCTCTTTGGGATAACCAACAAATCTACATCTGTCAGATTTAGCTTCAAGCTTGTCTGACTGCAGTCGCTTAACATAAGCTGGACAACCCCAAATCCTCAAATGCTTAAGGTTAGGCTTACGTCCTTTCCATATCTCATATGGTGTTTTAGTGACTGCCTTAGTGGGAACTTTATTTAATATGTACGCAGCAGCTTCCAAAGCATATCCCCATAGGAAAATAGGAAGATTAGTGAACCCCATCATGGATCTCACCATATCTAATAAGGTTCGATTTCTCCTTTCTGAAACACCATTATGTTGTGGCGTTCCAGGAGAAGTCCACTGTGACAAGATCCCATCTTGTCTTAAATAATCAATGAACTCATCACTGAGATACTCCCCTCCACGGTCAGATCTCAGTGCCTTTATATTCTTACCAGTTTGTTTTTCAACTTCACTGCGAAATCTTTTGAACATTTCAAAGGATTCTGACTTATGTTTCATTAGATAAACAAATCCAAATCTTGACATATCATCAGTGAAAGTTATAAAGTAAGAATATCCACCTTTAGCTTGAACTTTCATTGGACCACATACATCAGAATGTATGAGTCCTAAAAGCTCACTAGCCTTTTCTCCAGTTCCAGTAAAAGGAGATTTGGTCAACTTTCCTAGGAGACAAGATTCACAAGTGTCATATGATTCATAATCATATTGATCAAGGCACCCTTCACGATGCAACTTGTTTACTCTTTTCTCACCAATGTGACCAAGCCTACAATGCCAAAGGTAAGTTTGATTCCCTTGATTATTTCTCTTCCTCTTATGGCCAGAAACAGTCATAATAGGACAAATCACTAGCTCATGTAAAACATAAAGACCAAATTGCAAATAACCATTCACATATAAATCATCACCATGATAAATAGAGCACTGATTATTATAGAAAATTGTTCTGAATCCACACTTGTCCAAAGACGAGATGGAAACAATGTTCGAAACAAACTTAGGAACATAATAACAATCTTCTAAATTTAAGGTCTTGCCATTAGGCATTGTAAGAAAGACGGTTCCTACAGCTAGGGCAGCAACATTTGCTCCATTCCCAACTTGCAGGTTGACCTCTCCCTTCTTTAACCATCTATTGATCCTTAAACCTTGCAACATATTGCAAATGTTAAAGTTACTACCGGTATCTAATACCCATTTAGTAGTATCAATAGTTGTCAAAGAAATCATGAAAACATTTTTCATAATTGTTTTACCTTGTTGCTTGTCCTTCAGAGCTATCTTATACTCTGGACAATTTCTTTTCCAGTGTCCTTTCTTCTTGCAAAAGAAACATTCATCCTCTGACTGGCCAGTCATCACCCTCATACTCATACAAGAGTTACTAACCATATCCACAGATCCAGATTTAACTAAGGACTTAGATATCTCATATCCAGTAGCCTTACTCTGGAACTCATACATCTTCTTAAGATGTGCAATGATCTGTGAAAGAGTCATATTTTTATATTGCCTTTGAAGTTCAGGACTCATGGAGGCCAAATTAATGCATTTTGCAGCAGTACTCTCTTCAGAATACTCTGCACATGCATCTAATGCACTTGCATTACTTTCCCCTTCTAGAGGTGCTACCATAGCGGACTTATCGATCACATCGATTAGCTTTTCATGCATGAGAACAATTCTCAAGTTCCGGTACCAATCATCAAAATTGTTACCAGATAGTTTGTTAGCATCAAGAATGTTTCGCAGTGTAATATTAGCCATAATGAGAAATCTGATACAAAAGGAAAAACAGAAAACAAGAACACAAAACATACATCATTAAGACATGGACTTTATCTAAATGATAAACAATAAACTTTAAAACATGAATGAGCCCCTTGGTAGTCAAGTCGTTTCTCAAACATAATTAAAGTCCTGGTACATTACCATTAATATTTCATCATATGAAATTAAACCAGACTCTATACTACATAGTCCCGTGGTAGTCAGGTCGTTCCTATTAGTATAGTTGAGTTCATCCACCCTTGTGACAGAAAATTAGTTAATCTCATACCCTCTGGGTAGTCCAGACTATAAGTACAAAATTAAATAACTTTTCTTCACACTTGTATCATATACAGTAGAGAATATTATTTATCTCTGAACTACAAGTCCCCTGGTAGTCAGGTCGTACCTTGTAAACAAAAATTAATTTTATTGACTACTTGGATGGAAAAGTCTCTTTAATAAAATATCATATATTTTACTAATTACAAAACTCAATAATTTTGACTGATCAAGATTTTCGGATATTAAAACAATTTTAATAATTAAAGTAGTCATATCTCATATAACCATAAACACCAATTATACTAAACATGTCAATAATATAGAAACAATTTCAGTAATTAATAACTTCGTATAAAACAATTTCAATAGCATATATTGTTATATCTTACATGACCATCAATAACAGTTATTGATAACCTTAATACGGAGTATATCTTATTGAAACAGTTATCACACACATTCACATCCATATCACCTACGGAGCTCAAGACCGTAGCGATAAAATTAGAAAGCAGAGGAATATTGCATAGAATATCACGGCATATTACTATCTTATCAAAAGCAATTGACAATATTCATATAACATAATACCAAGAAATATGCCTAAACATCCCCTCCCAGGATGAACAAACTCATAGCACATGCCTTCTAAATCAATCAAATCAAGTAATTACATAATAATTACTAAAGGTTAGGAATTGGTGACAAAACGTATAACACCCAATTGCTGATTCAATTGAACTTGTTGATTTTGAACATATCACTTTAAGACGCAAAAATAATCAGAAGTGTGCAATATGTATTAATGATTATCAACAGTCCAATTCATATAAACAGATGCGTAACAAAGCAATACGGATTATCAAATAATCTGGTGCATAATCAAGTGATAATGATTATCAAAATAATCTCAACAATGTCGTGCATCATATGCTCAAGACAAAACTCTGTCCCCGGATTAAAATCCCAATTACACGTACAATTTAAATGCAAAATCTAGCTCTGATACCAATTGAAGGATCGATATACGCAGCGGAAATAATAATTATACGATCCTTTAATAGACCTATTGCATTCAAACTGATGTAAATAAAAGGGATTAATTACATACCTGGAATTGAGACGGATTAATAATTAACTCCGAAAGTACGAAGTCTCTAGTGTATCCACACCGGGTACGAACTACACTCTCAACTATTGAGATGACTCGGAAATATGAGAACCCTTGAGAAAACCCTTTTCTCTCTCTATATTTTTGGATGGAAAACTAACTCAATGAATTGTGTTCTTTTCCAATTACCAACTCCAAGTATTTATAGGGAAGAATAAAATAAACTCCTTATTTTATTTCCTTATTTTAATACTATGGAATACTTTCTCCTTTTATTATTATATCTTTTGTGTTAGCAATTAATATAATAATATGTCATCTAGATACTTTAATTATTATCATATAATAATATAAAGTCATCTTAAGTGTAAACGTTAACCCGTAAGTGTGTGACCATCTAGGTTCAACATTAAGCCAGTAGTAATTAACGTTACCGATCCGATTGGGTCTGGGGCATAATTCCAACAAATCGATGCTTATCACCACACACCCTAGAATTGACCGTTGAAGCTTCTCATCGATTATTGAGATCAACATTTATTTATAGCAGGACAGAGATCATGGTGAAAACAATCAAGTGTTTATGTATTTTAGATTATTATTTTGAAGTTAACAAATTTAAGTAAATTCCAAATAGGCGAGGCCAAAGTCTCATTAAACTAAAAACTTAATCTGAATCCGGTCACAAATTTTCATTTCAGTCGAAAGTATCCGTCATAAGTTTAAGACATGTTAAATAAGGACCCATTTATATATATTGAACATTTTATGTTTGTCTTATCCATACAAGTGAATATTAGTTGACCCGTTTTAACTTAAACAAATATATCTGTCATAACAGAGATGTATTGTAATCCGATATAAAATTGTACTTCCTCCGTTCCATTCGGTTATTTACGTTTGTTTTATACACGTACATTAATACACGTTTTCATTTGTTCATATCTTTAGTTACATATTATTAAAAAAAATAAAAGTTTGATATTCATCATGCATTCGGTAAGACGATTTAAACAAGATCCCGCATGACTATATTTTATGGTATATATTAGAAGTTGTAGTTAAGATTCTCATAACTTATAAATAGTGTCCAAAAAGCAAACGTAAAGAATCAAATGGAACAGAGAAAGTAGGTGATATTTATTTATGTGTAATAATTAAAGTAGGTAGGGGTTGTTTCTACTGGTGTAGTGACATTGAGTTATGTGACTAACGTCGGCCAGTATATTGCTTCATCAGTCGGAGAATAGGGAATCAATGAGTAATGTGGTGGGATATGATTGGGCTTAATGGGCTAAAATGGTCTATTTCATACTTGCATGATGAAATACACTATTCTTTATTTGTTTGCATCCCTTAATTCTCACCGTTCGTTCGTACAAAGATGACTACGATGTCGACTGAAGGTTTAATAATTGTAGCAATTTAAGAGTGATCGGAAAAGTACAGATTTGGCAATTGAAGTTGAAATTTATGCCTTCAACTTGGGGAAGCTAATGTCCAAATCATCCATACTATCATAGTATTAACTAAACTAGTAACACTCTCATTTGTGGGTGAATACAACTTTCGCTTACTATTTTCAATGCAAATCAACTATCGAGATATTTTTGTGATGAATTATGTCAATTCTTAATTCTCAAATTAACAACTCCATTTATTCAATTATAGAAGAAAAGTCAACAAAATGTCTTATTCTATGAATAAAATATCCATAATAAAATTGTTTCATTCGTCTCAATCATTTGTTACATTTGATTAAAATCGGGTTACAGAGCACAAAGATTAAAAAAATAAACAAATGTATGATACAAAGTGGAGTATTTCTTGACGTGATCCTTCTTTTCAGTACTTCCTTCGTCCTAGTCGTTTGTTTGCCTTTGATTAAAATACTTCTCACAAAAAATATAAAAGACAAACAAATGAACGGGACGGAAGGAGTATATGAAAATTTGCAAGCTTTACAAATCTGTTAAGTATATAATTGGAATTTTAATTGATTTTATATTCTAAAAATCAAACATCTTAATTCTTGTAAGTTTTAAATGCTTGGTCATAAAATCACATGATTTACTCATTAGTCATTTAGTATGAACATGACTCTCAAAAATAAAAGTAAAGCTAAAAACTAACTTGTTTGACTCTCCATTTGGCATAAACGTTAAAAGAAACAAATCATTGAAATAACTATCATATATAATGGACAATTAACTATTGTAAATTAGATGACAACTAATTATACTCTCTTTGGTTCATTTTATTGTTTAGGCTTTTATTTCCTTATAATGAGTAATTTAATTGAACGCAAAGAATAAAATGACTAATAGTATTGGGTAAAAATTGTTTTAGTTACAATCAACTGCTATAAAAAAAAGGATGACAAAAACAACATATGTAAAATTCATTGCATAAAACAAATTGCGGCGAATTATATCAATTTTGAAGTTTTACGACGGACGATGCGGCCAAAAATCTGTCGCAGTCACATTGATAATGACCGTATGAGGGTGAGAATGTAATACCCGACCTTCTAGGTACCTTTGACCAGCCTTTGACCTTACGGAACTATCCATATGATGGTATTCGGGGGAAACTGTTCTCATCAGCGGAGAGTACTCGACCTAGTAGACCGTACTCGGTCGAGTGCTAATGACACTCGACCGAGTGCATCTTACTCGACCGAGTGTCTTCTTACTCGGTCGAGTGTGACGGAGTTAGGCCGCGAATAATAAATATCGGGATGCTATTACGTTAATCATTATTTTTACAAAACAATTCCTTCTCTCGAACCCTAAATTTAATTCCTCCATATCTCCCCAAACCCTACCACCCTATGAGACTACCACTTAGAGAATCAGCGTGGGAGCCTAGCGGCAAGCGTGACCGCCTCGCCTTTGAGGATAACTAGCTTGACCAAGTAAGTACCTTCTTTATGGTTGTTGTTGACTCTAGTGACCGTAGTTGTAATAGGGATCGTATTACTGCTGTAGGTTCGGATAAGAGATCTTATATGTGCATGTACATGTTGGTGTTGCATCAGATGTTAACTGTGCGTAAGAACGCTAAAGTTAGGGTTCCCTACTCAATAATGTGTATGTTAATCATTGTGATACTGTTACTTGATTGATGATGATGATGGAGTTCGGGTTTGGTGTTTGGAGTGGTTACTTGGTTACTATTTTGGTGATCCGACTGGAGACGGATCACACCCCGAGTTCGCCTCTCGTAGCTTTCCCGCTGTGAGTTCGCCTCTCGTAGCTTTCCCTAATTTTACTACCCGTGTCTAAACCCAGTAAAAGGGTCAATCTGGTCAAGTTCAAGTTGCGTCAATTTCTGATCGGGTTCGGGTTTGGGCCCGGCTAGGTTATTTCGGGTTCGGGTCAATTTTTAATCTGATTCGGTTTCAGCCGATTTATTCCGGATTCGGGTCAATTGTTATCAAGTTAATCATGGATAATAATCCGCTTTCAACAATAAGCATTCTGGTTAGGTTTATTTGATTGTCTAAGTTCGTTCGTCAAAATAGGCGAGCTTACCCATGGACACGTGAACTTAAGTTAAAAGAAAAATATCGGGTGTTAAACTAAACAAAACTACCGCAACCAAGAATAAATTAGGTTTATTTAAAAAATTGTAAACAACTTCGTTTCACTTAAGTTTACATAAAAATAGTTACTTTATAGTTGTATATAGTATTATACGGGATTAAAGTTGGGGTTGAAATACGTGAAAATATATCATCAAACACATTTGTATTTATCATTTTTAGTTAAGAAAATTATATTTATTAAAGCAATTTCATGCAATAATGAATTAAATATCCTCTCATATCTGATTATCGAACCAATCATCAACGAGTATTTACTTGGAGTACAAAATACGACAAAAATATTAAACTAGGGAAAATCATTAGAATTTTTAAAAAAGTAACAAACTGCGTAATATGCATATACAAAAATATAAATGGGAAATATCGTCCATTGATTTATGTACATTTACTTGTACATAATTTTTTTAGAAAGATTTAAGCGGCTAAAATAAACGTAAAGAATCAAATGGAATGATTCAAAATGAAATACGTGAGGAACTCAATGAAACGGAAGAAGTATTAGGTGATAATGTATATTGAGCCATATTTAGATTATTGTATATTTGTATATAAACCTAAAATGTATATCTTCATAAGCTCATAAATAGTCGAGGACAACAAAAATACACAAAACGGTTTTGATATATCTTTACATTACAACACACGATTTTAATTATAAAAATTGCAGTATATCCGGTACGGTTTTTATAAATTATATCAGATACTTAACTTATACACATGTGAAAATTCTGACTTTGAATATGCAGGGGTTAAAATTTTCATTTTAATTCGTGCATGGGTTTGACTAAATGAAAAATAGGTTTTACCATTTGTGCTCCGTATAAGTATGAGATACTTAACTAAAATTGCTAAACAAAAAGTATGCATATTTTACTGATTTACTTTAAAAACTTATTTCTAAAGATATTAAATTTAAAAGAAGATAATTAATTAATATACAAATTGTCATAAATTTTTATAATTTTTTAGTGTAACAAAATCTTATATAACATACCCGTGCAATTTGCACGGGTTTAAAACTAGTTTCCGTACATATAAGTGGCACCAAGCAAAGCAAAGCAAAGGTTATCACTTGTGATTTGGCAGCTTTGGATTTATGAGAATATCAAGAATGTGGACCCCATTAGACTATATTGACTACACCAGATCATGCCATGTAACCCCCTTACGTGCGTTGTTTTTAGCCCTTCGATAGTATATTTTAATTTTAATTTTAATTTATGAGTACTTTTTATTTTTTAAGGGTTAATATTTGGAAACAAGAAAATGATTGATATTTTCTATTTTTAGGGAAGTATTCAGGTTGCAGTTAAGAGACCGCTCGGATTTTTCCCTTGACTGTTGGCGGCGGTCCACGTCACTACTTTATTCCAATATTCACTCTCGAGTTTTCTAGAGCTGTATGGTGCACATTACTAGATTACCCCGATTTAATACTCTCCATCATCTAATTTGACCGGGACGGAGGGAATACACATTGTAGATTTAACTTTGTTTGACGAACGAGTTAAAGCTAAAAGTTGTTAATAAAGCTTCATTTTATAGCAGATGTGTAGACTAATAATTGACATGTTTGTCATATAGATATGTAACACCAAGTCTTGCTTGCGATGGACCGACCCGTAGCTTGCGACGGGTCAATTCTCTCTCACAAAGTTGTAAGTGGGGGGCTCCATTTCCCACCCACTTGCACCCCCACTTGCATTTTGTGAGAGAAAATTGACCCGTCGCAAGCTTGCGACGGGTCGGTCCGACACAAATGAGAATTTGTGAATAATGTAATTGCAAGGAGTTTATTATTATGAAACCCCCAATTTGTTTCTAGCTTGTCCTTTCTTTCACAAAAATATACTTGTACTCCTTTCACTTATTCAAGCTAAAGGTTACATTTGCTATTGGTGATATTCGAGGTGATACTTTAGCTATATTTTTTAAAAAAAATTATGAAATAACTTTTCACAACAAATTTGTATATAAGTGTTGTTATTTAAAGTTTCAAACTTTAAGCAACATTCATGGTCTAAGTTTTATATATTCGGATATACAGAATCAACTTATTAACCTTATAAGCAAATTATGAATGTGAAAAAATTTTGGTTTTAAAACTTTCTGAAAATTTTATACGAGATTCACTTGTTGCAATTTAACCTTCTCACTTGTAAGTAGACCTCTCACAATTTGATCCTATGCGCAAACCCAATCTAACCCAACCCGTTTTTTCAAGGTCAAAGACTCATAGATGTTGACCCTCGACCGCCGATTGACCTGAACCCAAAATGAACCACTATTTTAGGGTCCTAACTGGATTTGGTCCGTTGGGATAAAAAGAAAAATATTAAATATCGTTAAAATATACTCCCTTCGTCTCAATACTTTGCCTTTGATCAAAATATCACTCACAAAGAATAAAAAGGCAAAATGATCGTGACAAAAGGAGTAACTATTTATATATTATATTTGAAGTTATAAATACATAATTGATTATTTTAATAAAAACAATTAATAAGAAAATTATATATAACTTTTATACAGAGTATCATAATTAATAATGAAATTTTTTATTTTTTTATAAATGATTTAATATACGTACAATAAATAATGAATATAATTATATTATAAATATTAAGTGTGATTTAATTTCAGAAATATATGGGTTTTCGACTTAAAAATTGTCAAATTAATTAAAAGACGACAAAAACTTTTGAAGCCCTATATATTCTCATCCTAACCCAACCCATAACCCATCTGATCCGACACAAGACTCGATCCATCCAACCCATTTGACTCGTCCAGTCGTAAGGAAATATAAATTGTAAGGTCATTGAATGCACGCGTGTCTAAGAAAAAGTGTAGACCCTATATTGCGTCGGGATGTAAATAAGGCCCCTTGACATTAATTTTTTTTTTTATAGAATAGTGTTATTAATCAACAACTAAAATTTTAAATTATCTTCGAGACATATTAACTGAAATTTATCAGAACCATTTACAACTAAATGTTACTACTTTTTGATGAAAAGTTATCAGAACTACGATTGTTAGCTCTAAGACTAGCTACAACATTTTGTCGTTAAATAGTTACATTTTACCAAAAAAAATTGTCACAATTAGCCATCTTAAATATCTTAAGCCGGTTTGAGAAGTTTGAAATGAGAATTTGTTGTTTCTCAATGTTTCATCAAAAGGTCTTGCATTGATGAATATTGTTTTGTACTCACTCCATTCAAAACCAAATAAATCAATTCTCTTTTACGTACATACGTGTCGAGACACAAATTACATAAATATCTTTAATTTACATGAAACTATAAAAAATTCTAAAAATCCGGTATTGTTATTGTATTTACAAACGCGAATCAAACAAGATCTTACATGATTATGTTGTTTCTTATATCTTGCAAAGAAACGTGAATATTCTTTTCAATTGTTAAATAGTAAAGTAGTATATTTGATTATGAATTGCGGGACTATTTTTTTTTTAGCTATATATCAAATTTGAGGGCATAGAAAAAGTGAAGATCACAAACTGTGATCGAATACAAACAACCAAGAATCATACTCCAATCCGTACAATTTGGTTAGTAGTATTAGCTAGAAGACAAAGCTAGAAACGACATAAACAATCTCCCTTTCACCTAAATGTAACTACACAGTTAAAAAATCAGAAATGGTACGTACTATTTGTTGAAATCTTTAATTCCACATTCATATACTCCCTCCATTCAACTCCACACTACACATTTGTTTTTTCACGTTTGCCAACGCGTGTTTTGCGTCGTAAGTATATTTTGCTACGTATTTGCAAAAATTATACGAGTTAGATATTTTTAATGTACTCCTAAAGACGAATCAAACAAGATCCCACATGAATATATTTTCTCTTATATATTAGACGGAAATTGAAAGATTCTTCCGACTTGTGAATAGTGTCCAAAATAGAAACATGTAGTGTGGAGTTGAATGGAGGAAGTACTCCCTCCGATCCACACAAATGGTAACATGGGGAAAAATGGAGTATTTAAGAAAAGGTGGAAAAATGAGGGGTAACAAGGGAAAAGGTTGGTGGGCCATGTAATTGTGAGTTTAATAGTGAGGTTGATAGGTGGGCCATGCAATGGCATTTTGTGTAAATATCAAATGGGTATAAGGATAACTTGGTAATGTAGTGGGCCAAATAAGGTATGTTACCTTTGGTGTGGATCGTCCATTTTAGGTAAGTGTTACCATTTGTCTGGATCGGAGGGAGTGGTAATTAGTAATTTTGAAGTTTCTAAAAAACAGTAAGAGTTGATGACTACTGTACTGATGGACGTCCACTTAATAATAATAATAATAATAATAATAATAATAAGGACTAAATAAATGTGTAGTAATCCATTTGGCTTTTAATTAGTGGATCATTGTGGCTGAGATTAATGCAGCATTTACGCTCTTTTATGTTTACTTATTTCCTTAATTTGGGTTTACCTTTACGGAGTATTATCTTCACTATTATTGTTTGCCCGCTATTTTTTTCTTCTTTTTCGGGATGTGTAATGTGTAATTATTTATCAAGTCACTATCCTATTATTACTTTTTGTAGGTTATTGTTCATTTCTTGTCTTCTTTAACTCTCAATCAAGCTGATGGTGCTCATGTATTAGTGTTAACACTAGGGGAGAAGGTTATTGTTATTATTATTATTATTATTACTATTGTTGTTATTACGGAGTACTCCGTATTATTTATGGTTACATATTATCACTTGTAAAATATTTCACAAATTCTCATTTGCGACGGACACTATCCGTCGCAAGCTTAAGACGGATACCATATTCTCTCACAAAATACCCATCAAGGGTGAGTGGAGAAGCACATGGGGGTGCCCACCTTGTCCCTTCTACCCATTTCCTCTCACAAAATACCCGTCGCAAGATCCGATCCGTCGCAAGCAAGACCTACTGAAAATATTTATGTTATTCTATTAATTTTTTGAACTTTTTAATTTATTTTATTCATTTACTCACATGATTTGAGTGACACATGAAGTGACGCAATCATTTCCCTAGTTTTACCTAGTGTAGGCAGTGGGTCGTGCGTGTCCGCCCGCATCCCAGCCCGTCGTGCCAGCCCCAACATTTAGCCCAGTCCAGGCACGGTCAGTCGGACAAGTGGGTCGTGTCGTGCCGGCCAGACCACACCTACACGCTGTCGCAGCCCGACCATTGGACCGGGTAAATCAGGCTCGTGTTGTGCCTGGCCCGTGGGCTCGGTCGTGTCTGACCTGGGCCGGCCCATGTAATTTTTTTTTTTAAAAGTTGATTTTTTAAATAAAAAGTTGTGAAAAAGTATAATGAATAATAAATATTAATAATGATTTTAATACATAATTTATTAATTACATAATTAATAATGTGTATTCAAGTATTCAACTAAATATTAGTGTACTTAATTATAAATTTAGATGAGACAATCGTTAAAATAAGTACCTCAATTTTTTATTATAAAACGATGAAACAATGATTAGTCTTTTAAAAATATCTAAAGTTACATAGAAATAAGAAAAAAATATAAATTACGAGAGTATCAAATATAATATGCAACTAGGCAACCTAGTTTGCTTGCAGTAGAAGATTTTTTAAGTCTTTGACATGAAGCGTTTTTAACATCTTATAAAAAACTGCAAGTTTTATTAAAGACGGGCATATGCGTTTTCAAACGAAGACGGGCCAGATTGTCACTTACAAAGAGGCAAGTGGAAGCTACGGCAAATGGGAACCCATTTGGTTTCCTACTTGTCTTTTCGTGAGAGAAACCCCAACCCATTTTCATTGAAAACGGATATGTCCGTCTTCAATGAAAATTTATGTATAAATAAACCTAATACTATGTAGTACTCCCTCCTATTTTGAGTGTTCTTCCCCTTTCAATATAATACTCCTCACATATATTAGATGAAGGGGAAGAACACTCAAAATCGGAGGGAGTATATATTAGTATTCTTTTTAATTTTTTTAAGGTAAGCTTATGGTCTCATGTTTTATAAATAATTAAACCTACTCTTGACAACTTATGTCTTCACAATGTTCGCTGTTGCATGTGGTTCGGAATAAGCACACAGCTTGATGATGCACAGAACTGGCAAGTCTAAAACGACCCGACATGACCCAAAACTATTGCAATTCGAAACCGACCTGATTTTGATTCGTAACCCGACCTACCCCGTTTAAGGCCGACACAAAATCGATCCCAACCCGACCCGAGATGACTCGTAAGCGATAAACCACCTAATCCATGGTTTGACCCGACCGACCCGACCCGACCTAACCTGGCAGCTAGCCGCCCGAATGATAACCCAGTCTGCAATATTACCAAATATTATATTGAAATATAAGCCCGGCATAAATGAAATGTTTAGGCGATAACGAATAAAATAAACAAACATTATGAATGACTTTTATAAAGTAACTAAAACTAATTATGACCACAAATCAACACAAACTGATAAAATAATTGGAAAAGATCGACCAAATAACAAATGGATAAGCTACACTAAGCCAAATACGACCTAACCCGAGTAAAACCCGGTCCAAACCCGAAAAATTATCATAATTACCCGTCCCTAGAGCTAGCAAAAGTTGACCCGGCTCGACTTATAAGAAAACCAACCCGATATGGCCCAAAACTTTGGTGAATCGAAACTGACTCGAAGGTTAACCGACAAACCGATAAAACACGAAATGATATGAGCCGAACCAACTTGTGACTCGAGCGAAAAACCATTTCATGACAAACTCGACTCAATCCGATCCGAACTGAACCAACTTATAATTTGACCCTGAACCTGTTTTAAGCCGACTCATACTCGTCCCGATCCATACCGGATAATTGTTTCAAACAATATATTATAAAATTTGCTTGTAATTTTTCTTTTAAAAAATATCAGCCATTTACTTGTGCAAGACAATTTGTAATTCTTAAATAAAAAACTTTGAGAAATGTTGGTGATAGATCTAATAAGAAATTATGTACACTATTTTTGGTGCGCTGATCAAGGCGGTGACATATACGTCAAGGAGGTGCGCACATTTGATGACATGACAACTTGAATGAAGTTTTAATTGATGAGCGCCAATTTTACTATGTACTAAAGACGTTAAATGCGATTCTGGTTCATTAAACGACATTACTACAAATACAGGCAATAACAACGCTCCATCAACAACGCATACTCACGAAAATAAAGAAAAACCGTTGTGGAATGGATAATTATTTTTCCGCGGAATTTTATTAAACCTAATAACAACGGTGTTAGTTTTTCGAACGTTGTTATTAGTTTTAACAACGGCGTGAACTAAAATAACCGTTGTAAATAAATTTACTAATAACAACAGTTTATTCTATATCCGTTGTTATTAATTTAGCGCGAAATAATGAAAATTAATAACAACGGGTATGAAAAACCCGTTGTTATAATGTGTTATTAATTTGGCGCATTATTTGGCTTAAATTAATAACAACGGATATGATTTTGTTGTACGTTGTTGTTAGTTGTAACAACGGATTTAACTTTGTTAACCGTTGTAAATAGGTAACCTAATAACAACGGTGAATATGAATAATAACCGTTGTCAATACTTTTAATAAAGATGAAAAAAATACAGAACACTAATAATACTGTACTGCAACACAAAAACACAAACACAAAGCGATTATACTGCATCACAAAACCACAAACACTAATAATTTATTGATTTCCTGATCGTCTCTTTGTCATTATCTCCGTATGCTATTTCTTATTAATCAGGTATTCTAATAATTTTTCTTTATTGATTTCCTGAATTTCGTTTATTTGTGAATTAGTTGCCTTATACATTGCATTTTCTGAATTAGTTGGCTTATTATTGAATTAGTTTTAATTAGTTGGATGTTCTGAATTACTTGGCTTACTATATATACTACGAATGTAGATAAATGACTCGAACTTGGATGAATGCTGCGAATATGAGTGACCCAAACTATAAGGATGGTTTAGCTGAATTTTATGAAGTCGTTGCGAACACTTTGAATGGTTCTTCTAGTATTCCATGCCCTTGTGAAAGATGTGGTAATATTAGGTATATGGCTATTCCGGACGTTAAAATTCACCTAGAAAAGTATAGTTTTAGTCGATCCTATACCCGTTGGATTTTTCAGGGGGAATCATTAGAGGAAGATAATAATTTTGAAGAAGATGATCTTGAGGTATACGAAAGGATAACTGATGATCCCGAGTTTGCCGAGTATGTTGAGTTTGAAGCAGACGAGTTGAATGTTGGGTCTCAGATAATGAAGAAAAGGATGATGAATCAAATGCTTTTGAAGATGAAAACATTAATTTGGATGACCTTGACAACATGTATAAGAAGTTGTGTGAGTCTGAAGCGCCTCTATACCCTGGTTGTAAGTACACAAAGATGTCGGCTGTGGTGAAGTTGTAGAATATCAAGGGGGCAAATGGGGTTAGTGACACATGTTTCACTAGTTTATTAGCCTTGATAAACGACATGCTTCCAGATGGTAATGTTCTTCCCGTTAAGACATATGAGGCTATAAAACTAATTAGAGGGGTGGGTATGAAATATGAGAAAATACATGCATGTCCAAATGACTGCGTATTGTATCGAAAATTATATCAAAAATTAACCAATTGTCCGGTTTGTTTTGTGTGGCGTTATAAGGATAAGGAAGGGATCCCGGCTAAGGTGTTATGGTATTTTCCAGTGATACCAAGATTCATAAGGATGTTTGCGAATAGCAATGATTCAAAAATGTTAACTTGGCATGAAACTGGAAGAATAAATGATGGGAAGCTAAGACACCCGGCAGATGGTATGCAATGGAAATCGTTCGACGCTAAGTATCCCGATTTCGGCATTGAACCTAGAAACTTACGTCTAGCGCTGTCCACTGATGGAATGAACCCACATGGAAACATGAGTACCCAACATAGTACTTGGCCAGTAGTGTTGGCAATATACAACTTACCTCCATATGTGTGCATGAAAAGAAAGTACTTGATGTTGTCGTTGTTAATTTCCGGCCCTAAACAACCTGGAAATAATATAGATGTCTATTTGGAACCTCTTTTAGATGATTTGCGAATTTTGTGGGATAGTGGGATAGAAGTATTTGATGCATATAGGAATGAAACTTTCAATTTGAGAGCGATGTTATTGTGTACAATAACCGACTATCCGGCTTATGGCGACCTTTCTGGGCATACGGTGCATGGGAAAGAGGCATGTCCATTGTGTGGGGAGGATATCGAGTCTGAATACTTGAAGTGTTCTCATAAGTATGTGTATTTGGGAAATAGGAGGGGCTTGGATCCTGACAATTGTTATCGCAAGCAGCAGAAAGCATTTAATGGACGTCAAGAACTTCGTCAACCTCCTAGAATTTTGAGTAGGCATGAAGTTTATCAGAAAGTAAAGCATATTGAGATAAAATATGGGAAGAAGAACGGCTCTAAATTGTCTACTCGTGGGTATAAGAAAAGATCCATATTTTTTGAAAAACTTCCATATTGGCCTGACCTGGAGGTCAGGCATTGCCTCGATTTCATGCACATTGAGAAAAATGTCTGTGATAATATTATCAATACCCTCCTGAATGTTCCCGGTAAAACAAAGGATAACGCCGCAGCTAGGGAAGATATGCAAATGATGGGTATTAGGCTAGAGTTGGCACCACAGAAGAGAGGTAATGATACATTTTTACCGCCAGCAGCTTATACCTTTTCACGGAATGAGAAAAAAGAGTTTTGTGCATGCTTGAATGGAATTAAAGTGCCACATGGTTATTCGTCCAACATCAAAAGCCTTGTGTCGATGCAAGATCTAAAACTCACCGGGTTAAAGTCACATGATTGCCACACTTTGACGATGCAACAATTACTATCCGTGGCTATTCGCTCCATTTTACCTGAAAAGGTACGATATGTTGTTACCAGATTCTGTCTCTTCTTCCAGTCCATATGCGATAAAGTCATCGATCCCGATGATGCGGATTCATTGCAGGACCTCGTTGTCACCTCTCTTTGTCATTTTGAAATGTATTTTCCACCCTCTTTCTTCACTATCATGATTCACCTGACCACCCACTTGGTTAGGGAGATTTTGTACCTTGGGCCCGTGTACTTGAGATACCAGTATCCTTTCGAAAGATTGATGAAAGTCTACAAGGACTATACATCTAATCGGTATCGTCCAGAAGGTTGTATTGCTGAACGTGCTATATTAGACGAAGCTCTTGCATATTGTTACGCTCATCTCTCTCATGAGGAGTTAATTGGCGTTCCAAAGAATCGTCATAGTGACTGGATGACCGGAAAAGGTATTAGGGGCCGGGTTGAAAAAATTGTGTCACGTGAAATGTTACATTTAGCACATACGTATGTGCTAAACAACGAAGATGAGGTGCAACCTTATATTGAACAACACAAAGATGAGCTCAAATACGATCACCCAAACAAGAGCGAGATGTGGATTGCAAACGAGCATAAGAAGACATTTGGAGAGTGGTTTAGGAATGTTGTCTTGGAGTATAAGAATTTGTATGGTGATGACATCTCTCCTAGGTTACTACGTCTTGGGGTAGGTCCAAATGCCAGGGCCACTTTTTTCAGCGGTTTTGCTAATAATGGTTATACTTTTTACACCCGCGAGCAAGATGAGTTGAGCACAATGCAAAATAGTGGTGTGAGTTCTGAATTTGAGGCAATGCACTTTGCTACTTCAAAAGATAAAAACCCTATTTGGGGAAAATGCCTTTATTATGGTGTTATTCAAGAAATATTGGTATGAGATTACATTGATTTCACAATACCTCTGTTTCGATGTAACTGGGTTGATAACAACAACAATTGTGTTCGAAAGGATAAAATGGGATTTACGTTGGTCAATTTGGATAAGGTTGGCAATAATAAGGATGATCCTTTCATAATGGCATCCCAAGCTAAACAAGTGTTCTATGTCACCGATCCTATGGATAAGAAGTGGTCTGTTGTACTATCTATAAGGAGTAGACGGGGTGCACCCGATAATGGTGGGGATAATGATCAGGATGTCGTGTTTGAGGGAATGGATCACTCTTCCACTGTATCTTATTTCGACAATGTTGACACTGATCATGATAACATTGAAAGCATCTATATGCGTGATGATCATGGTGAAGGTATTTGGGTTAACGAAGAAACTATGTCGGGCAAGAAACGTCCCCGATCCTGAGGTGGTATTGTCTTTAGTTTTTGTTAGCTTTGGTCATTGTTGAAGATTCCCAAATTATTTAGCTTTTGGTCATTCATTATACAGTCTCCATGTTTTGGTTTCTGCTGATATTGCAGTGTATAGTGCTTATGATATTGCTGTCTTTGTTGGTTTCTGCTGATTATTATTGCAGTGTATAGTACTTATGATATTGCTGTCTCTTATAATTATAATTAAAAAAAAAATAAAGGTAAGCAACAACAACGGTTGTTGTAAATATACCCGTTGTGGTTAGTAATAACAACGGTTATTAATCACAAACCGTTGTCATAGTGTTTACTAATTACAACGGGTATGATACTATAACCGTAGTCATTACTCTATCACAACGGTTTGTTTATGATAACCGTTGTCAATATTTGTAGATAGGAAACACACACTAATAATACGACTGTACTGCAACACAAAAACTCTATCACAAAGATCTATTAAAGGAAATGATCATTTTTCTGTCATCATCTCCCTTATTATTTTTTAATTTGTGAATTTGTGAACTATTTCTTGAATTTGTGAATGTCATTTCCTGAATGTCGTTTATTATTTTCACCAATTCAATGTCGTTTATTAGCAAATTTGTTAATGTCATTTCCTGAATGTCATTTCCTGAATGTCATTTCCTGAATGTCATTCAATTCTAATTTTGCTTTATCGATTGAATAGCTTTGAATTGAATTAGTTTAATTACTTCTAAACTTAAGTCAAAAAACAAATTAACGTATCAACATTAATATTATTAAATAATAAGTTCAAACGGCGCCACACACAAATGGCGCCAAAACAACAACAAACAAACAACCAAACAACTACAACCAAACAACAACAACAAATTAAATTGAGTCCGGGTAAATCTCCCGGATAGCTGCCACCGCTAGAGCATATGCATCAATCGGGTCAGCCTCGGCCAGAGCCAACCCTTCCCACTGCTCTACCTGGGTCACTTCAACGAGGTCGACCCCATTTGGCCAACGGTAACGGTCATGTTCGGAAGCCACCCATAGATATGGCCCAGGCTGGTGGTCCGTGCTCTCAATAAAATCTTTTCGCCCATGCCCGGCCTTGTCAAACATTCTTGCCAGTTTGAATGCGGACGCACGATGAGCATCCGACATCCCAAACTCGAAAACGAGTTCCCCTGTAAAGTGCCTGCGATGATAATTTGGCCACATCTTCCTGATTAAATAGCCATTTCGAATAAGCGTATCACGGAGTTTTTTGTAACTTTTACACACAACGTAGTCACCCTCAATATGAGAAGGCATTTCTTTCATGATGCAAGCATATGGTTTAGTAAAAGTTCCAGACATTTTGTATGGTTGATGTTAGTATTGAGGCTGGAGAAATTTTGTATGGTTTAGCAAATATGTTATTGATTAGAGTTGGGAATTTTGTATGTGGTTGATAACCTGCTTGTATTGAGGCTGTATTTATAGAGAGTTATTTACTGGAGTTATTTATTCACATGCATGCATTGGTTCACATGAAGGCATTGATTCACATTCATTTACAAATCCCAAAACGACTATACATTCACATGCATGCAGTACGTTATTGATTGAGTAAATGTGTGAATATGCAGTACGTTACATTTCCTATGTAGTCAATGCATTTACTGCAATATGCAGTAACTCTATCACAACGGTTGTGGTCACGAAAACCGTTGTGGTTAGTAATAACAACGGGTTTTGAATATGCAGTACGTTACATTTCCTATGTAGTCAATGCATTAACTGCAATGTGCAGTAACCCTATCACAACGGTTATGGTCACGAAAACCGTTGTGGTTAGTAATAACAACGGGTTTGTAACCAATACCCGTTGTTATTTCTTAATATTATTATTTTTAATTAAAAGATATTGCAGTCCAAACCCGTGAATAAACAACAGCAGAACCAGCATTGATTAAAGCATCATCAATGGCAGCATAACCCCTCTATAAATATAGCCTCAAAACCCCTCCTTTAAATATTACATAACTACCCTAAAATTAATATCATCAATGGCAGCAGTTAACCTTCCCAACGATGAAACGACCCTTACAAAATTGATTGCAGATGAGGAGGAGGCTCTTGCCGTAGTTCCCGCTGATCATCACCCATTGATTAACGGATCCATTGAACATCGAAGGGATTATTGGATTAAGAGGCGTGAAGCAGTCCGACTTGTCAACCAAGCGTCGTCATCATCATCGTCCTCTGTCTACCCACGTCGGCCTTATACTCGGAGGTTGGATGCCGCAAGATATATGTTGAGCTGTACCCGTCCTACCTTATCTCCACATGCAAGACGTGTACTTGCAGGCATTGAATCTGTTATTGCAAAATACGAGGTTAATGATACGGAAGTCATCAGTATCATCAATATTGTTCCGGATTGTTGGTGGCAGTGTGAGAAAAGCTTTTTACTCTTAACCGGAATTGTTCCGGATTATTTAACATCTTTATTTATTTGATGTCGGATGAATGTAATGTAATTTATTATAAAATCTAGGTTATTCCTAATGAAATCAATGAGAAAGAATGTTGTTTAAAGTGTTTGAATTGATGTTCAATATTTTGATGTATTATTAATTAGAAGTATATAAAAAAGGGTTTAGGGTTTAGGGTTTAGGGTTTAGGGTTTAGGTTTAGGGTTTAGGGTTTAGGGTTTAGGGTTTAGGGTTTAGGGTTATTTTGAAGTAACACACGTATACTAATAATGATACTTAATAATTAAAAGTGATCCGACCCGAAAATGATACTTAATAATAATCATCACGCGGATAATAAATAATGATTTCTATCGAATTAAATAAAATAACCCGATACTAGCGAGCTAATTAATTTTGGGTCGGACAGTTTCAGGTTTGTGATGCAAAAACGGCCCGTTTATTAGCGTACTTGAATTGGATGAACGAAGTCGATCGACCCCAGGCCATATATATATATATATATATATATATATATATATATATATATATATACGTATATATATATATATATATATATATATATATATATATATATATATATATATATCCGTCCCTTTTATTAGAGTACTTGAATTGGATGAACGAAGTCGATCGACCCCATATATATATATATATATATATCATTATTATTTAATTTGGGAAACATTGACGTACGTGTATATATAATACTTACTTGAATTGCATGTATGTGCATTGATGAATCTGTTATTATTGCAAATTGTAGTACGAGCGTCGTTAATTAGAGATCCGGAAGTCATCATCATTTAATTATTATATATATATATATATCATCATCATCAATAAGTAGTACATATATATATACGAGGTAATTAATAATGACACGTGCCCCCGACCCTGCCCAAAAGTGATCGACCCGAATTGAAGTGCGTAGCTATTACGTACGCTTGCTCTGATATAGAAAGTGGATTGCCCGATCCGTAACTGCTGGCCTGGCCACCCGATCGATTAGTTTCAGGTTAACTAGTGATGCATGATAATTATAATAACCAGTTCCTTAATTAAAAAGAAAAGGACCCGATTCGAGGTAATTGAACCAAAAACTAAAAATAATTAATAACTAACCCGATCGATAAAGTTATTAATTACAAACCCGCCGAATCTAACCCGATTAGAATTGATTCCCAGGCCAAACCCGATCCGAGCTAATAATTAAACGTAACTTACGCCTATAATATAAAGTTTAGAGCAAAGTAAAATAAATTAAATTAAATTTAGAGCAAAGTTAAATAAATTAATTTAG
This sequence comes from Heliosperma pusillum, assembly GCA_022085475.1. Classification (NCBI taxonomy): domain Eukaryota; kingdom Viridiplantae; phylum Streptophyta; class Magnoliopsida; order Caryophyllales; family Caryophyllaceae; genus Heliosperma; species Heliosperma pusillum. The sequence continues at coordinate 7,776 of JAIUZE010010160.1, read as the reverse complement.
AGCAAAGTTAATGAGTTTATTTCGTGCCTCAAATTTTAATACCGCGCGCGCGTATCTGAAAAATTAAAAAAATATATAAAAACGGTGTTTTAGAATTTCACCGTTGTTATTACTTTCAACAACGGTTTATAATAAATAAACCGTTGTCTTAGTGTTATTACTTTCTACAACGGGTGTTATTTAACCGTTGTTATTACTCTATAACAACGGTGGTTTGTAGGATAACCGTTGTCAATAGTTTCTCTTAATAAACCCTTTAGTTTCTCTTAATAAAAAATAATTTACAATCCTATAGAGTAAATTTTACACACGTACATTATCATCATCATCCTCCTCGTTTACAATCATCCTCGTTTACAACACAAATCTTTTGGTTTAGTATCATCATCATCCTCCTCGTACTCGTGATCATCATCCTGTTCTCTTTATCATCACCCTGTTCTCATTTTCTTTATCAGCTAATTTTTGTGTTTCGTCTTTAGGTTTTTAAGTTTGAAGTTCATCTTTTTGTTTTCATTTTCTATTTATCGTTCTCTTTATCATGTAGTTTCATTCCTTTCTAAGTTTTTAGAGTTTTAGAATCTCTGCATGACTCTTTATTTGTTCAGTTACTATTTCATTCATTTCAAGGTCTTAGGGTTTTAGAATCGCTGTATGCATGACTCTGTTCCGTTACTATTTCATTTATTTTGAAGGTCTTAGTGTCTTAGGATTATCATGGGTGAAAAACGGAAAAGAGTAGACAACAATGATAAGGGGGATAAGCCTGGTGAGAGGGGTGCTTCGAAGTGCTCTGCAGCCCTTGCAGCTATAGCGGCAAAAACGCCGATGGAAATAAAATGGAGTGTGAAAGGTGTTCCTACTGGTCCAAATGCTAGCCATTTAGCCACTTGGATTGGAGTTACAACCAAACAGTTTGTGCCTATAGATTTAGATGATTTCAGGAATATAAATCCTTCATTGCAGAACTTACTCTTGAAACGTATAAAGGTATGATAATATCTTTAGCTAAACACCATTTTATTTTGCATAAGTTACTATTACATAAGGCAGGAAGCCGTATAAAGGTTCGTGTAAAGGTATGATATTAGACAGCCGCTTATTAGTATATATGATGATGATGCAGGAAGCTTTCGATATTCCAGACTGCCATGATAAGTATCTATTACGTAAGGCAGCGGCAGTCTTAAGGCAGTGGAGGTGTGACCTTGCCAAATTACACTTGTATGTGGACAAGGAGACGGGGCAGATGCATAAGAGCCCACCGACAAAGTACCCCCACATCACTCAGCAACAATGGGATAATTATAAGGCGAAACGAGCTACTGAAAAGTTTCAGGTTAAGTATCCATGTCATATGTTTACATTTTTGTAAAACTCTACTTAAGGTTACATTTTTCTAAAAGTTTCAGGTTACATTTTTCTAAAACTCTACTTGTATCTATAATTTTCTAATTGTCTCATCTACTTGCGATTTTATATGATTTGAAGAGCGTTAGCGCCAGAAATCGTGCTAACATCTCACAGAAGCGGGGGGTATATTATGGTTCTCGAGGCGGTTACAGATTGATAGAAGAAAATCTCGTAAGTAGCATCTATATATTAGATTTTTTTAATCATACTTGGACTTGATATACATGTATACATATATTATTTTTGAGTTAACGTGTAGGTGTCAAAGGGTGTGACCGACTTGAATCGGCACGTAACTTATAAAGAAGGGCACACGCCTAAAGGATCCCGAACATGTAACGAATATGATCAGGAAGTCTTGGCCAACATAGTAAGTATTATTTTTATTAAGACGGGTTTTTAATAACTTTATTGTTCAATTCTTGTATGTCTAACTATCTATTTATTTTAGTAACAAAAATTAAATTAAGTTTATTTAATATATTATAGGAGAATGTTCTGAAGGAGGTTGCGGAAGGGAAATTCACTCCGAGTGGTCGTGACGACGTTCTTGCTAGAGCGATCGGTCGTCCCGAGCATCCAGGTCGATTGAGGGGCGTCCCATTACATGTCGGAGTCACGAAATATTATGGGACAACTAGCTCGAACAAGAAGAAGAAAAATAAGGGGAAGGCTGACATGGTACGTATACCATTTGTTATTGTCATTTAAAATTCACATGTTATTGTTTTAACAAATTGCTGATTCTACATTTTGGGCGTGCAGGTTCAGTTATTGGCCTCCGTGATACTGAAGATGAATTCTGGAGGCAAGCCTTCCGAAGAAGAATTGAAGATGATGGAGGATGTCATTAAAAAGGGTGAGGTAGTGCAACAGATTTGCCAAGAGGCAGACACTACTACCTTGCCAATACATGAGGAGACGGCTGAGAAGATGGGTGAGGTACCTACTGCTGTCGAGGTTTTAATACCTCAAGCCGATAAGGTAAATATGATTTTTTTTTTCTGCATTTGTTCTTTCTAGCAGCCATGCCTTTGATTGGTTTATTTTATTAGGTAAATGAGTCGGAAAAGGGGACGCAACTTGAGGAGACGGGTGAGGTACCTAATGCTGCTGAGGTTTTGATACCTCAAGCCGATAAGGTAAATACGACTTAACCATTTTGAACCTCTGCATTTGTTCTTTCCAGCAGCCATTGAATGCCTTTGATTGGTTAATTAATTTTATAAGGTAAATAACTCTGAAAAGGGGACGCAACTTGAGGAGCCGGCTGAGAAGACGGGTGACAATAAGGAGGTATGTAGAATATAAGAAGTTAGTATATGCTGTCAGTGCTAAATCTGGTCTGGACATGTTCAAGTATAATAGCCTACCCACCAACAATAAATACTTGTAACTAACTTTACATTATATACTCAATATAGATCATTTATGATATCTATTATATTTTGGTATTTAGTAAATAATGTGTATTCTTCAGGCCACAAAAAGGCGGGTAGTTGTTCGTCTCGCCGACCCTTCATTCAAAGAGAATGTGATTGTTGCTCGGGGTTTCGTATACCCAAAGCCCAAGGACTCAGCGGAAACCATCTTGGTTCATGGCGTACGACTCTTGCCGAAGCATGCAAAAGTGGGGATAGTGGGAGTCGTGAAGGGCTATGGAACCCGTAAACTGCCCGTCCCAGTCCGCGACGACATAGTAATACTGGCAGATGCGGTTAAATGTTTTGTCCAATGGCCTCAAAGCCACATTTTCTTGGCTCGTGATTGTAAAATTCAACAGAATGTAGACGGGGTTAGAAAAATACATCTAATTTAACCCGCCTTTTGTCTTTGTTCATCACCTTCATAAATAGTGAAATTTATATGTTTTATTTTTGTTTTGTAGGTAACAAAAAACATGGATAAGTCTAACTCGATAGACAATAATCTTTCTACTACCTCGTCAATACAACAACTTGATGAGGTATTTAATCAACTCTCTTTATATTTTAAGTTCTACTATCGCCTCATCATTGAAAGAGCAACTTAATTTAGTTAGCCACATGTAGGTTGTGAAAGGTAGCCACACCGCATCATTTCCCCAAGCTGAAAGAGGTCAGGAGTCTATCCGGTACTAAATATCATGGGAACGTTTACATGGAAAAAGTACGAACGGTGGCGATGCTGGAGCTTTATAAGGAGGCTGAGAGACGCATAGCAAGCGAGCAATTAATAGTTATTCCGCTCGAGAATGATATTGTAGGGGTAGAACGCCAAGCAATGCTGGATTGGGAAACGCTAGCCGTTTGGGCTGGCCTTGACGAGATTGATGTCCAACACCTATATGTTTGGATGAAGTAAGTTTCTTAATAAATTAAATCATGCAGTATTCTAATATTCTGACTAAGTAAGATATAGTGTTTATAATATCGGAATTAAAACCGGCATGTAGGTACTTGAACTCGGTTGTGATCCCCGCCGAGACCAATATTAATCCACTTCCTCAATACGGATTCATGTGCCCAAATGTTTTATCTATGCATATCGAGATGTTTTCGTATGAAGAACGTGTAAATTATATTGCTGGGGAATTGGCGAAAAACAATAAGCTCATTTTTGCCCCTTATAATGAAGCCGGGTAATATATAATTAATATTACGATTCCAAATACAATTGCATTTTTATATGTTTGGTTATGATGCATGTTGTGCTTGTTAATAATGATGTGTCTCTCGATCTCTAGGAGACATTGGGTGCTAGCAGCGATCAATCCGACCACGAAGAAAGTATTTTGGTTGGACTCTTTGCATGGACAACCATCCGAGACCTTTAAGAAGTTGATTATTAAGTAAGTTTATAATACTGATGATGATTTGGCACATAATATTAAGTTTCATTTATTATTATTAAGTAAGTTTATGTGACTTTCGGCCTCTTTCCTTTTTTAAAGGGCCTTTGAGAAGAAAAGAGCAACAACCGGCGATCAACCGACAGAATATTCTGATGATGGCCCTACTTTTATTACGATAACAGGGGTACGTACGCGCAAATACCATATATACCTTAATAATTAAGTGCATTAAACTAATTACGCATATACATCTGTCTTTTTTAATTACGCATTAAACTAATTGGTAATTGCCTTCTCGTCTCTTCGTTTATTATGTAATAATAGGTCCCTAAACAGCCGGATAGCATACAATGTGGATACTACGTTTGTCGTTTCATGTTGGAGATTATTAGGCGAAGATATATCATCATTCCAGAAAGAGTTAGTAGTTTAATGTAGCTATTATTTACTTTTTTTCATTAGAGCTGATATCTTTTCTGCTATATATATATGATCGATGTTGCTAATTATTTATGATATGCCTATACTGTTGTTACCCTACTGATCGATGTCTTTTATTTGTTTTATCCGCAGTATTCAATCAACACGCCACATGTCCCTGAGTACACTAAGCACAATATAGACGAGGTAAGGGACTTGTTGGGCAAATACGTCCTTGATGAACAAACAAAGAATAAATGAAACTTAGATTATTTTGGAAGCAGATAGGGAACTTTAATTTGTATGTAGAAGTCATTAATTAGAGCGAGTTGTAAGTATGAATTGCTCTGAAAGAGATCATTTTGGTTGTATATATCATCTTGCTGCTGCTGTACATGAATTGCCATGTACATGAATTGCCCTGTACATGAATTGCTCTGATTTATATATAGATATATCATTTTGCTGCTTCTGAAATTGGTTTATGCTGCGTACTGCTGCTACTGCTGCTGATTTATGCAGGATTTTAACTGGTGGCATGGGAACAAATTTCAATTTTTTCAAAAAAAATAATAAAAATAATAACAACGGTTTTTCAAAATTCATTAAAAGCGTTGTAACATATTTCCTACCAAAACTTATCATACCTTTAACAACGGTGTATTATAGAATACCTGTTGTTATTAAAACTTTCCACAACGGCTTCTTTATTATACTCCGTTGTAATTAACAATATTCACAACGGGTTTGAAAAATTAAAGCGTTGTTATAATCCTTCCCACCAAAATTAATCATACCTTTAACAACGGTTTAATTTCATAGAACCGTTCTCGTATCTTTCCCACCATAATTATTCACACGTTTTAACAACAGTTATCTAGTAATAACAACGACTTATTACCGTTGTTAAAACTATTCACAACGGTATTTTATTAAATCGGCACCGTTGTTAAAACCTTTAACAACGGAGGCTTTAACAACGTCCGCTTTTTAATATTACAACGGTTTTTAACCGTTGTCATAGCCTGTTTTTGTAGTAGTGTATATTAGAATTAAAGGTCGGGTATAGACTCAGAGAAATAGATATGTATCCATCGATTTAAAGGAGTGTATCTAACTAACAATAGATATGTATCTAGAAACTTAAACGAGTGTATCTAGATACCTCTAAAGATGTATCTAGTAACTTTAAAGAGTGTATCTAGCTAGCTGAATGTATGTAACTATAAATTTAAAGAAGTGTATCTACCTAGCTAAATGTATGTATCTAGTAGTTTATAGAAGTGTATCTAGCTAGTTAAAAGTATGTAACTAGAAACTTAAAGAAGTGTATCTAGCTAGCTAAAGGTATGTATCTAGCAATTTAATGAAGTGTATCTAGCTCGCTAAAGTTATATATCTAGCAACTTAATGAGGTCAAACAAGGAGGCTAGCAACTTAAAGAAGTTTATCTAGCTAGCTTAATGTATGTATCTAGTAACTTAAATTAAGTGTATCTAGCTAGCTAAAAGTATGTATCTAGACACTTAATGAAGTGTATCTAGCTAGGTACGGTATGTATCCAACAACTTAAATAAGCATATATATCAACTTAATGGGTATCCTAATTTTCTCTGTGACGACGTAGGAACTAGCTTAGATACATATTGTGAAGCCTCTAGATACACAAATTTATGCTCTAGATACATATACGGAGTATTAATTAGCACAAATTGATTTGTGCATCTGGAAATTCAATCATGTATCTCGGGTCATATTAGAAGTATCCACTCCCACCAGCAAGCAGTACCTGATACCCCACCACCATCAGTCCATCACTACCACCTGACGATCTACCCGGCCGCACGCTTCCTTCACCACGACCACATTTTGTAAAACCTAGATCAACAAAAACGAGATACGAACTCAAAAAACTAAATGCCCCGGCGGAGTTATCGGAAATTATAGGGCCAAAAATGGTCTTCGTCGACGCTAGCACACCACCTGAGACTCCATAGATATCATTTTTTTAAAAAGAAAAGTGTGATTGACATCGAAGATCTATGAAAAGCGAACAAGAATTACAAAAAACTAAACCCAGTAATGACATTGTCGGAGAACTTCAAGCAACATAGATGCCAAAAATATCGTCTGTGTGGTAGTGGTGGTTCGACAATCAGGCCGACGACAGGGATACAGTGCATAGAAGAAAGAAAAGGAACAAGTAAGGGGCAGGGATTATAGAGTAGAGGTGATCTCCGATGAGGTATGACAGAGCTCCGACGACGTTGGGTTGGTGGCCGACAGTGACAGCAAGTGATAAAGAATAACAGTATAATGGATTAAGGGTGGGTGAGGAAGGTTGGGGGCGTGAGTTTTGAAAAGAGAGGAAATGTAATAAGAGTTTAAGCCTTGATTTAATTTTATCCAAGGGTTGATAATTAGTTCGTAAGAGTTTAAGCCTTGATTTAATTTTATCCAAGGGTTGATAATTAGTTCGTAAGAGTTTAAGCCTTGATTTAATTTTATCCAAGGGTTGATAATTAGTTCGTAAGTTCGCACCGAACTATAGGTTCGCACAGGAGCCTGATTCTATATATATATATATATATATATATAGAGGCGGGATCTCGTGAGTTGAGTTCTTATGATGAGTTGGTACTACCAAAGTGTTATTGTAGTGTTACTCTTATGTTCTCATAATTCTTTTTTATGCTGATTATATTACTTTTTGTTTTTTCTTTACTTTTTTTTTACCACATATTATTATAGTGTTACGATTACGTTATTTTTTATACTTTTTTTTGTTACCATGTGTTATTCAAGTATTATTCTTACGTTATTTTTCTTTTTTTACTTTTTTTTTGTTACCGCGTGTTATTATAGTATTATTCTTATGTTTTTTTAGTCATTTTTTGTTAGCGTGTGTTTTTCTGTGTTACTCTTATGTTATTTTTTTTTAAAAAAATTTTGTTACTGCGTGTGACACCCTCAAATTTGCGAAAAGAAAAAAAATTATTTAAATACATAAAAGATAAGAATACATAACAAAGGTGTCATAAATAAAAAGGTTCATTACAAAACGGAAATAATATTATACAAAAGAAATATACAAGACGGGAGACATATCT
>JAIUZE010010159.1:0-17706 GCA_022085475.1 Heliosperma pusillum | reverse complement strand
TGGTGCTCATTTTAATGCATCTAGAGTCCGTTATTTTCATGCACCTAGTAACTGTTTTCATGCATGTAGAAATTTCCGTGCACCTAGTGCTCGTTTTCACGCATTTAGAATAATTTTAGTGTACAAATTGAATTTATGTACATTAAGTACATATTTTTTAATATAATCAATAAATTTTGTTTAGTTACTCCAAGTATTTTGCTTGAATAAACTAAACTAAAGGTAAATGATCCAACAAAACTTTCGAAACAAGATTTGGTGGAGATTTAGTAAGGGTTCTCACGGTTCTCATTATGTTAGTGGTTCTCACCGGATCCTGACCCTATATTTATATATATATATATATATATATATATATATATATATATATATATATATATATATATATATATATATATATGCATCGTCAATATATCCGTCCCTTTTATTAGCGTACTTGGATGAACGAAGTCGATCGACCCCATATATATATATATATATCATCATTATTTAATTTGGGAAACATTGACGTGTATATATAATACTTACTTGCATGTGCATTGATGAATCTGTTATTATTGCAAATTAAAGTAGTACGAGCGTTAATTAATGATCCGGAAGTCATCATCATTAATTATTATATATATATCATCAATATTATATTATCAACAATATTATTGCAATAAGTAGTACATATATACGAGGTAAATAATGACACGTGCCCCCGACCCGGCCCAAAAGCGATCGACCCGAAGTACGTAGCTACTTGCTCTAGATAGTGGATTGCCCGATCCGTAACTGCTGGCCTGGCCACCCGATCGATCAGTTTCAGGTTAACTAGTGATGCATGATAATTATAATAACCAGTTCCTTAATTAAAAAGAAAATGACACGATTCGAGGATCCCTATCTAGACTCGATATATATATACCACATCCGCTTGACCCGGAAATTATCGACGACCCGCCCAATTATAATCATTCCCGAAACAGACACGAATTGAAAGCCAAAAGGACCCTCGCTTCGACCTGAATTGAACCAAACTAATAATAATAACTAACCCGATCGATAAAGTTATATTGATTATATTAAAAAATATGTACTTAATGTACATAAATTCAATTAGATAAGCTAAAACCACTACTACAAAATAAAGCTATAGCAACACCATTAAAGTGCTGCAAAATGTTCTAATAATGTTGCTTTAGGCTTTTGGCAACACTTTTAAGAGTGCTGCTTAAAGTCTCGTTGCAATAGCCCAATGCAACACTTTTAGCAACACTTTTTCATCAAAAGCAACACTTTTTGAAAGTGTTGCACTTATTTTGCTTATGCAACACTTTTTTATAAGAGGTAATGCAACACTTTCAATAATAAAATGCAACATTTTTATTCTTATAAGCAACACTTTAATATTTCAGAAGCAACACTTTCTCTCAACTATCCAAGAAGAATTCGCAACACTACGACAATGTAATGCAACAATTCTCCTATTACAATTAGTTGACCCTGTTTCCGCACCACTTTATTTATTGCTTATGAAAGTATAAATAAATTAAATATTGGGAACAATGTAGATACCAATTTAACTTATTATATCATATATTTCATAAAAATTGTTATACAATACACTTAATATATTATATCTTTCATAGAAATATGATCCTTACATCTCGTTATAGTAGTTCAAACTAAACATCTCGCATGCGTAAAAGAACAAATTGAAATACAACATTTGTTCTCATCTTCAACTTCAAGTATGTGACAAGTACGAGTCTTCGGGCACTCTTGGACTTCAAACCGTCCCTTAACAAATAGTCACGTATGTACGCAAAACAAAACCTCTGAATTTGTGATATAAGCTACTGCGAAAAATCCTCTTGTCCATTTGGAAGTGTTCCTGCACACAACAGTTTATTTCTCAGTGCCCAAGTGATAAAAAAACATAGCTTTATAAATCTTCTTAATTAATTAAGAAAAGTAACATTTTGGCTAACCTGGCTTAATGAATCCTCTTGGTGAGTCGCCAATTAACTTATGCTATGAAAGAGAAAGTTGAACTTGCAGCTCAATAGTGTACACTAAAGTTGAACATCGACAAATTCTGCCTTCACCATAATCTGTGTGGACTAAAAACTACAAAGCAAAGTGAGGACCATAATTAAAAGCGATGAAATAAACAAACAGTGAGGCAAGTGAAATGTTGAAAGATCGATTAAATAAATAGGGTAACCGACCAAAATAAGATAGCAAAAAAGTAGATATCCTGAAACAAATCTAGAAAAGTGGGCGTCTAAACAAATAATAATAAAACAGATCTTTTACTAAAATATCAAAGTTTTACCAGCTATATTTTTTAACGAGGTGAGATTTCAATATCAAAGTTTTACCAGCTATCAAAGTGACCATTTTGTGATAATTAGTGACCACTTTATAGTTAACAGTGACCACGTTGAAAAAAAGAGTGTTTAAATAATAAAAAGAAGTCGAAATTTAACATAAAACAAGAGATACGAATGAAATATGTGACATTAGGATTGTATATAAGAGATGTGAAGTAAGTGCCTAATGTTTTTGGCCTTTGACAATATAATTATAATGAAACTTTCCAGACCTGTATCAGTAGGTAGACATCTAAGGTTATAACCAAATTCAAGGATAACAATCAATGAACTACACTTAAACCATAAATTATTCATAAAAAAATCAAACTCATATTCATAAACCTATTTAGCATGTACTTATTTCAACAAGACCTCAATTCAACAAGAAAAACAATTTAAGAGAGTCATACACTGTACTATTACAGTGAATAAGAAACTTAGTTTGTAACCCTACTCAAAATCCCCAAATCAACTATAAACCTTAAATTAGTTAGTAAAAACAATTAGCCAATGTACTCAATAAACTTAGTTTCATAAAATGCCCACTTATTATTAGTTTAAAAAATGTATCAAGAACTCAATTAACAATACCATATTCAAAAATTAGCAATGATTCGAACTCTGTTCGAGTTTTCTTATTAGTGAAATATACCAAACTAAAAAAATATCAACCTATTCCTATGCTAGCCTAAAAGTCCTATTCCACTCGGCTAAAGGCTGCTGGCAGCCCCGGTACCTTTACTCCCAGATGTTGGTTGTCAATTACCGGTAGCTTGTGGGATACAATCCTAAGGGATGAGCAAAACTCGACCTGAGGGAGTGCTGAGCCGTTCCCTCTCATTCAACTCGTCCAGCCTACTCTCACCTAAGGTGTTACTTGGGTTGCGGGTAGCAGTCGACAAAACATAACACAACCAAGCACGATCACAAGAACCAAGTGTTCTTCTCTTTTTAGTACTCCCCGAGTCACATTCGTTTGTTTATCTTTCTTATTCACTATGAGGGGTATGATAATCAAAGGTAAACAAATGAATAAGTTGGAGGAGTAGTACTTAAAACCATGACTCTTTCATCTTCTATAGTTTGAAAGTAACTTAAGCAAATTTTTAAAACGCCTAAGCTCTTACATCTTATTGCCAATTTATGTAAAGATCAAAACTTCATCTAATAGAAGATTGCCACCTAAAAACTATTCCAAACTTTGTATCAAACACAAGATCCCTTCATTAATCATAAATCTAATTCTTAATATGCTCAAATTAACATCAATTCTTCCTGAATACAATTATATAAAAACAACTAACAGTTATTTAATTTTGAGCTGAAAACCCTAATTTTTGTCCGAAAATTTTGATCCGTAATTCAAAAACATACACATTTCACTTTTTTATTCGTGTCAACAAATTCAACAATTAAACCTGTGTTTTTATACAGAATGACTTACAATAAGATTAATGAAACAAAATTGAAATTAACAAAGATGGAAAGATACACACCTCATGTTGGATCGATGAAAGTAGAAGTGACATCGGGAAACTGGTTGCAGTTTGTGGCTTAGACGGAGCGTCTGGGGTGAAGATGGTTGAGGGTTTTCTTGTGAAAGTCGGGTGTGGTCAGATGAAAGGCTCTTTTTTCTACAATTTAGACGATGTGAGGGTTTTGTATACATTTTCACTAGTGCTTCCTATAGCCGAAAAGGTAGTTCCCAATTTCTGTAATTACAAAATTACTTTTTTCTCCCTCCTATCCACTTTTATATCACCTCGTCTTAGCGAAGACGGACACTTTTCGTTACAAGCTGAAAACGATAGTGCCCTCTTCAATGAGAATTTGTAATTCATTATATCCATTTGGTTTTAAATGGTTTTCAAGGCAATGCTTTGACCACATTTTTTTTACCATATATAAAATTTTTCATAAAAATTATAATTCTGTGAAATGGTAATTTGTAACAAAACTAAATACGTTACTTTTATCCTTCAAAATTTTATACTTTTTGATATATATATATATATATATATATAGACGGTCAAACTTTTAAAATTTTTGACCCCTACAAAAATATAAAGTAATGGATACATTGGATTGGATAAGAGGAGTACTTATTTTTTTCAATGATGAGAGGACCGGCAGTCACTACCTTTGGTGCACCTAAGCAAACACTCTGGAATACGTAATAGCCTGCAAATTAGATATATCAGGTAAGTCACCCAAGAGTGACAGAGTGAATGTCTATAAAGCATAGTCTTAGTCCATAAGTATTTCACAAGATTGCTCTTGAGGATACTCTCGAATCTCTTTGTAATTTCACTCAAGTTTTGATAACTAGACTTGACCTTTACGAGCAATATAGCTCCCAGTTTTTCTTGTGTATTAAACAAAGTGTTAACTTAGTATAATATACTACCTAGTTCTATCCATTTCTTTACTTCTATTTTATAAAACCATACTTTATTTCAAAATAATGTAACACTCTAAACAAGTGTTGCATTTACTTACAAAAAATTGCAACACTATCTTAAAGTGTTGCCTTTCTCATTAAAATAGGCAACACTTTTGATAAAATGTTGCAAGAAATCTTAAAGAGCAACATTTTTTGTACAAGTGCTGCACACCTATTATAAGAAGTGAAAAACGCAACACATTTTGCAAGTGTTGCTTGTTAAGTGTTGAAATATCTTCATTTTGTAGTAGTGAACTACTCTAAATGCATGAAAACGAGCACTAGGTGCATGAAAATTGTTACATGCATGAATACAATTACTAGGTGCATGAAAATAACTTGCTCTAGATGCATGAAAATGAGTACTAGGTGCATGAAAATTGTTAGATACATGAAACTGACTACTAGGTGCATTAAAAAGAGTAAAATCTATTTCGACGCGATTTCCGTCAATAGCTTATAAATTTTCAGCCAAGAAATATATTATCTAGCCGTAATATTCTACGCCGAATCCAAATATATTGTTAGTTTTAAAAAATAAATTTTGTAAGACGGAGTTCTCACGGTTCTCATTATCTTAGTGGTTCTCACCGGATCCCAATTCTATATATATATATATATATATATATATATATATATATAATTGGGATCCGGTGAGAACCACTAAGATAATGAGAACCGTGAGAACTACGCCTTAAGAAAATTATTTATAAAAAATAACAACATATTTGGGTTCGGCGTAGAATTCTATGGCAAGATAACACATTTCTTGGTCAAAAAATTATACGCTACTGATGGAAATTGAGGCGAAATACAATTTATTAATTATCATGCACCTAGTAGTCAGTTTCATGTATCTAACAATTTTCAAGCACCTAGTACTTATTTTCATGCATCTAGAGCCCATTATTTTCATGCACCTAGTAATTGTTTTAATGCATGTGACAATTTTCATGCACCTAGTGCTAGTTTTCATGCATTTAGAGTAGTTTTAGTTTACCTAATTGAATTTATGTACATTAACTATATATGTTTTAATATAATCGATAAATTTTGTTTACTTACTGCAAATTTTTCTCTTGAACAAGCTAAACTAATGGTAAATGATCCATCAAAACTTTCGGAACAAAATTTGGTGGAGATTTAGTAAAGGTTCTCACGGTTCTCATTATATTAGTGGTTCTCACCGGATCCTGACCCTATATATATATATATATATATATATATATATATATATATATATACAAAACTGAAATGAAATCCCTAGATAATGAAATATACCTGAAGTCCCAAATCGATTTTGATAACAAATGGAGAGACGGAAACTTTTGTTGGCTCATGATATGGGTGAAAGGACCAACAGTTATAGCACCGTCTTGTAGAAGGCAAATGGTACAGCCAAAAAGCCAAATTCGTTCATTAATCAAAACGAAACCCATCTCAAATATAGTCAATTGATTGTATTGTTGACTTAACAACTAAAACAACAACCCTAACTCTTAATGAGAAAGCTATCGGAACAAGATGAACCTAATAAGAAATTGTGGGTTAGTATAATGTATATTTAAACATGATTTAAGATGAGACTCTTTATCAATGATTAAATTAAAAAGGAAAAAAACCTGCATCCATTTCAGTCTGGCTAGTGAGTACTGACGACTTCGATGGAGATATAATGCTGAAACTTGTGCCATTTAAACAAAATAGGATGGGCTCCTGCGAGGCTTTGATGGAGTGTGAAGGTGAGGAACAATAATGGAGAAGTTGGGTATTCAGGGAGAAGGGAATCAAAATAAAACAGACTACCGAGGGGTGAGGGGTACTTAGGGTTTAGGTCATTATATTATATTATATGCTACGGTTCTAAATAAACGTTGCCTTTTCTTTCGATTTGCCTTCGGTTCTATGCTACAACCGTAGTCTTTTCCTTTGATTCTCATTTATGGCTTCGGTTGTTGGTCAATAATCGTAGCCATTTATAAAAGGCTACGGTTATTTTCACTGACCGTAGCCTTATGCACTTGCCTAATGCCATTTTTCTACTAGTGTTAGTTAATTTATTTTACAACTCCTTGTAAATATAGTTAACTAATTACCTCTATCTCAAAACCTCAACTAATTTAGTAATTTAACGATTAATTACTAAGTTAGATCTTATTTAGTCATATTAAATTAAGATATAAATTTATTAGTCAGTTATCGCATAACTGAAAAATAAACTTAATCGAATTTGAGTTCTTAACTTAATTTCTAACAATTAAATCTCGTACATATAAAATATATGTAATGAACTAATCAACTGTATCATATACAAATAATTAGTTACTATTTGGATTTCATCCTATAGGTGTGAGCGAAAGGGATCAGTTGATCACCACCGTCATACGACAATAACGTCAAACTCTAGTCAGCCAACCGTTATTGATTTACGTTAATCAACTGACTAATCATATTAATATGGTCAATAAATATCCCAATTATATTCCTTAATAAGATTTATTATGTGGCGCACTATTGTGGTGGATACCTACTCCAAGAATCTCCCACTTGTCTGAAACAAGTGTGCGTCACCAATTCTCTTGTCTCTTTATCACATCTCCCACTCAACGCAAGGTGTCTTTCAGGTCGCACTTGCGATTGATTATATCTAGAGTGGTTTTCTCGATAGGGAGAGTAACTGTCTGACCGGAAAATCTACCATAGATCTCTTTCCGGGCGTGGCCCCGCATTTACAGTAACTACTCCTCGAGTGGCCTAAAGATGTTTGTACCCAACATGGGTGGAAAATTCATGTTGATTCATCTACTCTGTATGATGCTGATCACCATGATCGAGAAGATGTCCATCGGCCTCCTTTTACGGCACGACCTAGAACATCAACCAAAACCAATCGGAAACTGCACCGACTCTGATAGATGGTCGCCAGTCAAAAGAATCGACTCATAGGAATAAGATAGAAGGCCCTGCCCCGACCAGACATCAAATAACTGATTTAAGGGTCTCTACAAAGGTCACTGTCCGACAGAGTGTCATACAGTCTATCTATGTAAACGACCAGTCATCACCATGACCCCATGGTGATGAACCAACCATCGATCGACTTACAATCTAGTCACTTCGAGACGTCACCTCATTGAGTGACTAGGGATAAAACACTAAGTTCGTCCTATTCACTTGAATAGGGTCCAACATTGTCTTACAATCTATTCAGATAAACAAAGTATTAAATTTAGTCAAACTAAATAAAAGAGTTTATAATAAAACTCGAACAATGAATGCAATTATCATATATGAAATAATTAATACAACATTCAATTATTACATACTCCCTCTGTTCACTATTATATGTCATATTTTCCAATTTTAGTTGTCTCCAATTATTTGTCAAAATTCCATATTAAGTTCCAACATTTTAGGAAAATATCAAATTATATGGTATTTACATTTCTTATCAAGAGAATTACTCCATTATCTTTCCTAAAATATACCATGTGCTTATATATGGACTCTAACTAACAAAATTTTGCAAATGGCACGGAATATGGAATATGGAGTTGAGGCTTGAATATATCAAAACACACAAAAATTAAACTTGAACATGACTTTACTTCGTAGAATGGTGCACACCATCAAAGTTATTGATTCACTTCTTATTAAAATGACAATCAAATGACAATTACAAATTTGAATTAAAAAAGAAGACATAAATTCTTAAAGATGCATCAACATTTAAATTTTCTTGCGCCTTATTCTCCCTTGTTTCGTTGTACACCAGTCATCATTCACTCTGAAAAAAGAAATCACTGTAAAATGTTAAAACTATGATATCATACGTAAAATAACGATTAGATGATTTAACAAAGCACGCACCTGCAGTAATGTCTCTATTCGAGTCCAATTCTGGCTGTAGAATGTTGTTTGCACGCTCAACTACATCAAGGGGACATGAAAGTTGGATAGGAAGATTATCATCCCTCTCCAACCGAGCTTTATTCATATGTGGGATTTTGTAATTGTTTCCTCCATCTTTTTTCATTGCTTCCCCCATACATGATTGTAATGTTACAAAAACTCGATTAAGATTCTTTGACGACAAATCAGAAAAAGCTTTCTCTACAGAAGATACCAACTCGTCAATGGTATTTGGTGCTTCTTGTTGTTGTAGTGATTAAATAGCACGAAAAAAACCAAGGTCTAAAACATTGAAGTCAGGGTTGTTTGGAGGTTGATTAATCAGTTTAATATTCATACATGTCCTAGAAACCGCTTCAACAAATAGAGTGTCATCGTGTGCTATATGCGGTTTTGCATTGTCCTGTTGAATATATATAGTTTCATCCAATGAACTAATTGGCCATGTAGCACAAATGGCGGGTAAAACCTTATCAATTAACCAAGCTCTAGTAACTTCTTTTGTCACAGATTGGATAGCTTTTGTCTCTATATAACTCGTGGTCGATTTTTACTGCTACGTTTTGCAGGTTCTTTATAAACAAATGGAAAAATTCCAATCTTACCTGAAAACTCTCGGTTTCGAAAAATGTTAAACCTGTTGGAGCCAGTGTCCTCCACAGTTAGTGCAATAACATAAATAAATCTCTGTAGGTCCACAGGGTATACTTTGTATAATAATCAGTTGATTAACGTTTATCAATAACGGTTGGCTCGCTAGAAGTTTGACGTTATTGTCATTTTATTATGGCGTTGATCAACTGGTCCCTATAAGTCACACCTATAGGATGTGTCTGAGAGATGTGATTATATGAATAATATAGTCATATTGATGCCTTATACGACTAAAAGGTTAGTCGATGTATTTGACTAAAAGGTTAGTCAAAAATGATGATGATAGACGGATTAAACTGTTAATTCGTAAATTGAATATAAACTGTTATATTTAATTAATGTAAATAATGTTAGCTTAAACAAACTAATCTGTTAATTCGTGATTAAATATAAACCGTTATATTTAATTAAGCAAATGTATTACTCGTAATAATTATTGTAAATATTGTCAGACATGTATTAATAAATCGACTGCAAAAGGTTGAGTAGACTTATTAATAAGATGACGATATTAGTGACGATAATTATAATAATACAATGGATGTTATTTACTTTGTGTGACCGAAAAATATGAAGCAATAAATGGATATATCTACTCGGTCCAAATCGGTTTGGAAAGGATCCTAATTGCAATTTCTTATTTTAAGAAAACCTAGCTAGTATGATTAGGAGAGAATTAAAAGAAAAATACCTAGGGTTTTGATGTGAGTGACGGCACAAAACACAAACACTAGGGTGATTTTTCTCTCAATTTTTCTCTCTAGATCTATCATCAAACCTCACATAAAATTAGCGGTAATTTTGTATAATCGTTCTAGCACGACTAAGGCATATCAAGGAGCATTTTGAGTGCAACTAGTAGGAGATATCATACTTTTGATATTGTTCTTAAGCCAATTTGCTAGGACCAAAACTTGATTTTTATCTCTTATTTATATCGTTATTTTCATATATGACTTGTTATTTCGTATCTTATAATTTTGTTATAATCCTGAAATTTAGAGGTGAAATATACGGATATTTTCCCACAAGTGGTATCAGAGCATAATGTCACAAGTGGCTTCTTTGCCCATAATTTTCTACACTTTCAAGTATAAGAAGGTTGTCTAGAGAATTCCGGAAACTTCTAGAAACTTCCAGGAGCACAAAGGAGATTCTAGCACGGACCGGAGACTTCTGGAAAATTCCGGACCATTTCGGAACAAGCTAGGACATGGCGGAACTATCTAGATATCTCTAGGCATATCTTGTACATACTAGAGTGTTCTAGGACAAGCCTTGTATATACTAGGAAGCTTTGTAACTAGTAGAATAGTCTAGAACGTGCTAGGACTTGTAGGGACTAGAACATTCCTAGGAGTCCTATAAATAGAAGTCCTTGGCATTCATTTGGGATTATCACAAAGCATTCACACAAACTCTCATTGTATACTTCGAGTGTTCATAATAAAAGCAATCTTTCCAAACTCTAAGTGTCTTAGTCTTCTTGTTCTAAAGCTAACACTTCTTTGTCCATCGACTTAGGCATAGCCTAGCATAGAGGGTCTTGCTTGACTTAGCTTGCAACGGACCGCAATTTAGGTAGCACACGAGTGTGATATTCGGGTGTAAGTTATCATCTCGTGACAAGTGGTATCAGAGCAGGTTCGCCTGCGAAGACCATAGTTGGGAATATGTCGGGACATGACGCAAGTGCTAACGTGGTGGAGGACGTGATGGTTGGGGGTAAGGCTACGGGAACTAACCCTCAAAAGAAGGAGACTACTAATGCTCGGATAGCACGGGTGGAACTCGCTGTGGGGGAACACCAAGATGCCTTATCCGGGATCGTGGAGAGTATGGAAGACCTTCAAGAAAAGGTTAAGGGTTTGGAGCAGGATAATCAAGATCTCAAGGGTGAGGTCCAAGGCTTGATCAATGAGCTTGCTGGATCTTTGCGAGGGGAGTTCGCAAATTTTTTCCATGAGCAGATGGCTCACATTGTCCAGGAGGAAGTGGCCAAGCAAACGGCTGAACTGCGTGGCCAAGTTCAAGCCCTAACGGGCCAACTTACCGAGGCGAAGACCGACCTTGCCTTATATCGAGCTGCTGTGGCAGGGACGACCACCATTCGGGAGGCTCCAAAGATTCGAGTTCCTGAACCAACGAAGTACAATGGCAAGAGAGACTTGAAGGAGATCGACAACTTCTTGTGGGGACTCGAGCAATACTTTGATACCCTCAAAATCACCGAGGATGACATGAAGATCAAGAGTGCCACGATGTACTTAGCCGAGGATGCCATCCTTTGGTGGAGGAGACGACAAGCCGACGAGAACAAGGGGTTGTGCCACATTAATACTTGGGATGACTTCAAGGGAGATTTCAAGAAACAATTCTACCCCGACAATGCCGAGGAGATAGCCTTGAAGAAATTACGAGCCTTGAAGCATATGGGATCGATTCGTGAGTACGTAAAGCAATACTCCTCCCTCTTGCTAGAGATCGAGGACATGCCCGAGCACTTATCGTTCCTATACTTCATGGATGGACTACAAATATGGGCTGAGCAAGAGTTGAAACGTCGAAATGTCAAGACTTTAGCCGAGGCCATCAATGTGGCAGAATCTCTATATGAGCTAAAGACGGAGCCAAAGCGCGATCGGTTTGTTAAGAAGGGTGGTAACAAGGAGAGAGGTGGGGGAGCCACTACTCCTTCGTCTAGCGGCGCATCTACTTCAAGGTTTTCGAAGTATAAAGACAAGGGCAAGGCTAAGGATACGTCTTTCTCGGACAGCAAGCTTAAGAACCGAGATTGGTTCCTGTGCGGAGGGCCGCACTTTGTACGGGATTGCCCACAAAAGCAGAAGTTGAATGCAATGGCGTCCGCGTACGATGAGAAGACTAGCTCCGAAGACGAAGCACGGATGAGATCTCTTTGGTTGCTAAACAAGATCACCAAGGAGAAGCCGAAAGTGGAAGGTAAGCCTACCAAGCTCGATGTCCTTCCTCGTTCAAGTGGCTTAATATTTGTAGAGGCGGTTGTAAACGGGAAGCGCACCAAGTCGTTGTTTTATTGTGGTGCCACCCACAACTTTGTGACCAAGGAGGTGGCCACAAGGTTGGGGTTAAAATATCATAAGGAAGGAGGGTTGATGAAGGCCGTAAACTCCACATCGATGCCTATTCATGGAATAGCTCGGAATGTACCCCTTCGTTTGGGTGAATGGGAGGGGAATGCCGACTTTACGTTGGTGAACATGGATGACTACGCCATGGTGCTTGGCATGGAGTTTATCGACTCAGTGCGACCGTTGGTGTTCAAGAAGGATGGGTCCTTGACTATCACTAGTCGAGGAAATGCCCGATCAATTCCGGTCACACGTGAGCAAGTTGAACCGAAGACGTTGTCCGCACTCCAGCTCAAGAAGGGTATAAAGCATGGTGAGGCAACATATTTGGTGGCGATGGTCGAGGAGACACCCGCATCAACATCGGAGGTGCCGATGGAGATTCAAAGGGTCTTGAAGGAGTATCAAGACGTGATGCCGCCCGAGCTGCCTAAGAGACTTCCACCTAGGAGGGAGGTGGACCATGAGATCGAGTTGGAGCCAGGAGCTAAACCGCCGGCCATGGGTCCGTACAGAATGGCACCACCAGAATTAGAAGAGTTGCGGAGACAACTCAAGGAACTCTTGGATGTCGGCTTTATCAGGCCGTCAAAGGCCCCATATGGCGCACCAGTCTTGTTCCAGAAGAAGCATGACGGGTCCTTACGCATGTGCATCGACTATCGGGCTTTGAACAAGGTCACCGTCAAAAATAAGTACCCGATCCCTTTGGTAGCCGATCTCTTCGATCGATTGGGCAAGGCAAGGTATTTCTCTAAACTTGACCTTTGATCTGGTTATTGGCAAGTGCGTATCGCTGAGGGTGACGAGCCGAAGACTACATGTGTGACTCGGTATGGGTCATACGAGTTCTTAGTGATGCCATTTGGCCTCACCAACGCCCCAGCAACATTTTGTACGCTAATGAACAAGATATTTCACCCGTTCCTCGACAAGTTCGTGGTGGTGTATCTTGATGATATTGTGGTGTATAGCAATGACTTTCAAGAACATGTGCAACACCTACGACAAGTGTTCCAAGTCTTACGAGAGGCAGAACTCTATGTCAAGTTAGAAAAATGTTCTTTTGCGCAAGAGGAGGTGTCCTTCTTGGGGCACCGAGTAAGGGGCGGGCAAATTATGATGGAGCATGACAAGATCAAGGCGATTAATGACTGGGAAGCGCCAAAGAACGTGTCGGAGCTACGTTCTTTCCTTGGGCTAGCAAATTACTATCGCCGGTTCATCCAAGGCTTTTCGGCCAAGGCTGCTCCCTTGACCGACCTATTGAAGAAGAAGGTCCCATGGGCGTGGGACGCTAAATGCCAGGAGGCATTTGATGGGCTTAAATGAGCGGTAACCGAAGAGCCAGTGTTGGCGTTACCCGACTATAGTAAGCCATTTGAAGTCCACACATATGCATCCGACTATGCTATTGGAGGAGTGCTCGTCCAAGACGGTCACCTAGTAGCGTTCGAATCACAGAAGCTGAATGATGCAGAAAGAAGATATCCAGTGCATGACAAGGAGATGATTGCGATCATTCACTGTTTGCGGATATGGAGGCATTACCTACTTGGGAGCCGGATCGTGATCAAGACTGACAATGTTGCTACAAGCTACTTTCAGAATCAAAAGAAGCTCACTCCCAAGCAGGCACGATGGCAGGACTTCTTGGCAGAGTTCGACTATGTTATGGAGTACAAGCCGGGGAAAATCAATACGGTTGTCGATGCCCTAAGCCGAAAGACCATGTTAGCAGCCATTAGTGGTGTGGCCAGTAACATGATCGAGAAAGTCCGGGAGGGACTTGACAAAGACCCCCTAGCCAAGAGCTTGGTGAATTTGGCTAAGGAGGGGAAAACCCGAAGGTTTTGGGTTGAAGACAGTGTCCTCTATACGGTGGGACATCGCGTATACTTACCAAAGTGGGGAAACTTGAGGCGAGAGGCAATGAAGGAGTGCCATGACTCCAAGTGGGTTGGACATCCGGGAATCCAAAGGACAATGGCCTTGATCGAGCAATCATTCTATTGACCACAGATGCGGGACGATGTGGAAGCATATGTGAAGACTTGCCTTGAATGCCAACAAGACAAGAACGAGCAACGAGTCCCAGCCGGATTACTACAACCCTTGCCGACTCCAGAGAAACCGTGGGAAAGCATATCAATGGACTTTATCTCGGCCTTACCCAAGTCAGATGGGTGTGGTTCTATCTTAGTCGTGGTGGATCGACTATCGAAGTACGGGACGTTCATACCAGCACCAAGGGACTGCACGGGTGAAGAAGCGGCAAGACTATTCTTCAAAAACGTGGTGAAGTATTGGGGACTACCACGAAGCATCGTAAGTGACCGTGATCCTCGATTCACAGCCAAGTTTGGACGGAGCTTTTCAAATTGATGGGGTCGAGTTTGCACTTCTCGACAAGTTTTCACCCACAAACGGACAGGCAGACCGAGAGAGTCAATGCCCTTCTCGAGTTATACTTACGACACTTTGTGGGTGCCAACCAAAAGGATTGGACGAAGCTCATGGATGTGGCCCAATTCTCTTATAATCTTCAAAAGTCCGAGTCAACCGGACAAAGCCCGTTCGAGATAGTGACGGGATATCAACCCTTAACTCCTCAAGCCATTGCAACCGGATATTCAGGCCAAAGCCCAGCAGCATTTCGGATGGCTAGAGGATGGAATGAGTAACTCGACATAGCCAAGGCGTACTTGGCATGGCATCGAAGAAGATGAAGAAATGGGCGGACAAGCATCGCCGACATGTGGAATTCCAAGTAGGCGACTTGGTCATGGTGAAGTTATTGCCGCAACAATTCAAGGCCTTCCGATCCGTGCATAAGGGAGTAGTACGAAAATATGAAGGACCATTCCCGGACATCAAAAGGATCGGAAAGGTGTCGTATCGAGTTGAGTTGCCACCTAAACTCAAGATTCACCTCGTGTTCCACGTGAGCATGCTTAAACCATACCATGGGGACGAGGTGGATCCAAGTCGAGGGGAGTCTCAAAGGGCTCCCACAGCAGTTGTGACTTCCTATGACAAGGAAGTCGAATCAATCTTGGCGGACCGAGTCATACGGAAGCGAGGAGTCCCAAGGCAACGAGAATTCTTAATCAAGTGGAAGGGACAACCAGATAGTGAGGCGTCATGGGAAAAGGAGGCAGACATTTGGCAATTCAAAGACTTAATCCAGCGCTTCGATGGAGTACCGTGACGAGGGCGTCAACGATTCAGGTGGGGGAGAATGTCACAAGTGGCTTCTTTGCCCATAATTTTCTACACTTTCAAGTATAAGGAGGTTGTCTAGAGAATTCCAGAAACTTCTAGAAACTTCCAGGAGCACAAAGGAGATTCTAGCACGGACCGGAGACTTCTGGAAAATTCCGGACCATTCCGGAACAAGCTAGGACATGGCGGAACTATCTAGATATCTCTAGGCATATCTTGTACATACTAGAGTGTTCTAGGACAAGCCTTGTATATACTAGGAAGCTTTGTAACTAGTAGAATAGTCTAGAACGTGCTAGGACTTGTAGGGACTAGAACATTCCTAGGAGTCCTATAAATAGAAGTCCTTGGCATTCATTTGGGATTATCACAAAGCATTCACACAAACTCTCATTGTATACTTCGAGTGTTCATAATAAAAGCAATCTTTCCAAACTCTAAGTGTCTTAGTCTTCTTGTTCTCAAGCTAACACTTCTTTGTCAATCGACTTAGGCATAGCCTAGCATAAAGGGTCTTGCTTGACTTAGCTTGCAACGGACCGCAAGTTAGGTAGCACACGAGTGTGATATTCGGGTGTAAGTTATCATCTCGTGACAATAAGGCTACAAAATTATATTTTATGAATTTCATATTATGGATTTTGCATCTTGTTTTGCGTCGGAATTTTTTTTTTACACGGACTGTTTTTTTTTCTGCCGTGTGGTTTCATTTTTTTTCGCCTTCGATTTTGGTTGTTCTTGTTCCATTTGATTTTTCATATTGGTATTTTAATCGGTTAGAATAATCATATGAAAAATTTGTAGATGTTTGATTTAATAAAGATTAAATTAAAACGTAAATGGATTCGTTTTGTTGATGAGATTAAAAGTTTATTTTTTTGCTATATAGTTGTTAGCATATACGATTGATCTTGTTTCATTAATTAATATGCTAATCTTGTTCTAATAGCAACCATAAACGATTTCTATTCATTAAAGTTTTTTTTTTTGTGTTAATTGAACCGAAAAAAAAAACGAACGAAAAAAAAAAATTTGCTGCTGTATTGTGCGGCTGCTGCTGCTGTTTTCGAGAAAAGAAAAAAAATTAGGGCTGCTGCTGTTTTTTTTTCCAGCCGTAGGGTAGCGGCTGTTTTGAAAAAAAAAAAAAAAAAAATTTTTGTTTTTCCTTGCTGTGAACATTACCCGTACCGAAAAAAAATAAATAATATAATTTTTTTTTCGTTTGTTGTGAATCGGTTCACCATTATATGATACCTAATTATTTTAAAGCGGTTTTAAATAATGTTAAAGTTGGATTTGATTTATACGAATTTTGTGACTTATTACGGAATAATCACATAATTTAATCAGTTTAAAAGGTGGTTTGGATAAATTACTCTACATAATTACGGAATTATGTCTTGAATGAATAATTTATTTAGTTGATGCATTTTATTTATGTTGTTTGAATGAATGAATGATTTTATTTACGTATTTTTGCAATTGGTTTAAAATGTAATACCTAGTTTGGCCTTAGTTAATCATGTTTTCGTAATGATGGAAACATGGTTTGGATGTATTTTTGAGATCTCGTATCTTTTTCTTTTAATTATGTTTTGGGAATTAGAATGTAAAGAGGTTTATTTTTTGTAATTTTCAAATGTAATTTTAAGAAGACTAGAGACTGAGATCGGATGCTCACTCCCGCTACATGGACCAAGATGGAACATCAAGTCAAGCTTCTCGGGTCCATAAGGATGGATTCCAAACTTGTATTTACTGTTCATTTTGGTAGATAGGCCACACTAGGACCGTTATAATAGTTTACGTATTTTCTCGCTTTCGTTCTCTTTCACATGATAGATAATTGCATCATATTCCACCTAAACCAAACCACCTAAAATGCATGAAAAATGATTCATATAGTTTGAAATATTTAATCATGGACATACAGATGTCACTCGCTTTTAGGGCCATCACCTTAGTTTAAATCATTCTCGAGTTGCTAGACATTCGTTCA
>JAIUZE010010158.1:69317-93462 GCA_022085475.1 Heliosperma pusillum | reverse complement strand
CCTACCGAGAGGATTAGAGTCTTGTGTGTACGAAACGTCTTATCGTACATGATTCCGGGAAACGTCTTATCCCGTGAACTTGTTTGTCTGGGTCATGATTATACGAAACGTCTTATCGTATACGGTTCAGGGAAACGTCTTATCCTGTGGACTTCCATTGGCTTGTCTTGCTATTGTACACGATGCTAGTGCGTGCCATTAACCGTGAGAGATTGTGTTGTCATATTCGTATGATTTGATGGTCGTTTGTAAGTTGACTTATACGTGAACATTGAGTTGGACTCTTGCATGAATTAGATGATTGACGTGGTTTATATGTCGAGTTTCTATCTTATCAAGTATATGCCGCTAACGGTGAGATGTAAGCCCTAGTGAGTATATAGTTGCCTAAGGGTGTCTTTCCCGAGTCTTTGAATAACATGATGGTTTCGGAATTGATTTCCACATGATCTTATCATTATATATTGTATTGCATATCTTTTCTTATCGTAACTCACATGTATATCTATATATGCATGCTCTACTGTTGTATTTCCTTATATGTACGTTAAAGGTGATATGGCTGGGAGAACCCGGAGTTACTCCCCACTGACTGTGGCGTTCATGTTTTTCATGGATGAACAGTTTGCTTGATTGGATGGCTTTTTGCTTGTGGTATTTTGGGTTCGGGTGTGAGCTAGCGGGCGTTGTCCCTGGATGAAACACCTCTAGACGTTGATTAGCTAGTTGCTATTGGCTTTGTTGTTGGTTAACATTTTGAGAGACTACGTCTCTTGTAGTATTTTATATTTGGTTTGTAATTACTGACATTCCTCGTATTTCTATCTTGCATGTATAAAAGTTTTTAAAATATCATATTTCCGCTTTATAATTCACATGCTTGTATGTTTTATTTCCGCATTCGCGAGGGTTGTCACACCTTTACGGGAAAAGGGACACGAGCCAAGTGAAGTATTAGGACTTATACATACTGATGTATGCGGTCCAATGACTATCCGAGCTAGAGGTGGTTATCACTACTTCATTACTTTTACCGACGACTTGAGTAGATATGTATATGTCTACTTGATGAGGCATAAAAGTGATGCTTTTGAAAAGTTCAAAGAATTTCAAAATGAAGTAGAAAACCAATTGAATAAAAGGATTAAAACCCTACGATCCGATCGTGGTGGTGAATACTTGAACCATGAATTTGATTCACACCTGAAAGATTGTGGTATAGTATCACAATGGACTCCTCCTGGAACACCTCAATTAAACGGTGTCTCCGAAAGGAGAAATCGAACTTTATTAGATATGGTTCGATCTATGATGAGTCTAACAGAGCTTCCTGATTATTTTTGGGTTTTTGCTATCTTATCTGCAATATTTTCACTAAATCGAAGCCCGACTAAAGCGGCAAACAAGACTCCATATGAGATATGGACAGGAAAAGTCCCTTATTTGTCATTTATGAGAATTTGGGGATGCGAGGCTTTTGTTAAGAATAAGTCTGACGATAACCTCGCACCCAAATCTGACAAATGTCTTTTTGTAGGATATCCAAAGGAATCACGTGCTTATTACTTCTACAATAAACACGAGGACAAAGTGTTTGTGTCTCGTGATGCAGTCTTTTTAGAAAATGATTTTATTTCTAAAAGACAGAGTGGGAGAAAATTTGAACTTGATGAAGTCCAAGAGCCCCAAACCGAAAAGGACGACGAGGAAAACGTCCCCTCTTCGTCTGGTACGGTCATTATTCTTTCAGAACCTAGGAGGTCAAGCAGAACTAGTCATCAACCTGATAGATACCTTGGTATTATAAAGGAAGGTGATGACTATAATTTGCTACTTTTTGAAAGTAACGAACCTACTCTATACCTACCAGCACCCATTTCTAGTCCCGACTCAAAGCTATGGCTAGGAGCATGCAATCCGAAATGGATTCTATGTACGCCATCAAGTATGTGGACTTGGCGTTGATTTACCTAAGGAGGTACGACCTCATTCAGTGTAAGTGGATCTATAAGATCAAAAGTGGCCTAGACACACATAATGATGTTATACGCTAGATTGGTGTCAGAAGGTTTCACCCAATTCATCTGTCTTTCACTATGACGAAACCTTCGCCCCAGTCGCCATTCCTTTCGATCCTAGGATTATCTTAGCGGGTTTGCCGCATTTCAAATTATAGATTTTGGCAAATGGATTTCAAAACAGCCTTCTTGAATGGGATTCTAGAAGAGGCCAGTGTACTGACACAACCTGAGGGTTTTGTGGATCATCAAACCCTAAGAATATGCAAAACTTAAGGATCCTCTTATGGTCTTACGTCAGCATCCAGGAGTTGGAATCTCGTTTCAGATCATGTAATTAAACAAAATGGTTTCACTCGAAGCGGCGAGGAACCGTGTTTATACATGAAGTTTAGTGGGAGTAAAGTAACTTTTCTAGTCTTGTATGTAGATGACATACTACTCATTGGTAATGATATTCCAATGCTCACTTCTGTAAAGGAGTGGCTAGGGATACATTTCCAAATGAAAGAATTAGGAGAGGCTCAGCGCATCTTAGGTATCCGGATCTATAGGGATAGATCTAAAAGGATACTAGCATTAAGTCAAGAAACTTATAATGATAAGATTCTTGATCGGTTCAACATGAAAGACTCTAAGAGAGGCTTTCTTCCTATGGAAAGTGGGATCACTTTGAGCAAGTCAGAGTGCCCTACGAAACCCGAGGAGATTAAACGCATGAAATTGTTGCCTTACCCATCTGCTGTTGGATCAATCTTGTATGCTATGATGTGCACTCGTCCCGATGTTGCATATGCTTTGAGCATGACAAGTCGTTACCAAGCAAATCCAGGTGAGAGTCACTGGATAGCCGTAAAGAACATCCGTAAGTACTTGAGAAGGACCAAGGATTCGTTCTTAGTGTTTGGAGGCGAGACTGAGTTACGTGTAAAGGGTTACACAGATGCCAGTTTCCAAACAGATAGGTATATCTGAAATCCCAATCCGGCTACGTCGTATTTGTGAATGGAGGATCTGTTTGCTCTGGAAGAGTTTTTAAAGCAAGCGTTCCAAATACATCGGATTTCCTACAACAGAATCAGAGTACCTTGCAGCGGCTGAGCTGCCAAGGAAGCTGTGTGGATTCGGCAATTTTTGGAAGGACTAACTGTAGTCCTACTGCCAAAGATCCTATCACAATTTATTGTGATAACAGTGGGGCTATTTTTCAAGCAAAAGAGCCCAAGTCTAGTAACAAGTCTAGACATGTACTTAGGAAATATCATGTAATTAGATATTACGTGGACAGAAAGGAAATTGACATTTGTAAGGTTGGGACAGATGACAACATTGCTGATCCTTTAACCAAGCCTTTATCAAAGGCTAAGCATGATGGTCATGTCGTCACAATGGGATTGAGACGTGTGCCAGAATTCCTTTAGATTATGTAATATGTAATAATTGAATGTTGTATTAATTATTTCATATATGATAATGGCATTCATTGTTCGAGTTTTATTTTAAACTCTTTTATTTAGTTTGACTAAATTTAATACTTTGTTTATCCGAATAGATTGTTGGACCCTATTCAAGTGAATAGGACGAACTTAGTATTTTGTCCCTAGTCACTCTATGAGGTGACGTCTCGAAATGACTAGATTGTAAGTCGATCGATGGTTGGTTCAGCACCATGGGGTCATGGAGATGACTGGTCGTTTACATAGACAGACTGTATGACACTCTGTCGGACAGTGACATGGTAGAGACCCTTAAATAAATTATTTGATGCCTGGTCGTGGCAGGGTCTTCTATCTTATTCCTATAAGTCGATTCTTTTGACTTGCGACCGTCTATCTGAGTCGGTGCAGTTTCCGATTGGTTTTGGTTGATGTTCTAGGTCGTGCCGTAAAAGGAGGCCGATGGACTTCTTTTGGATCATGGTGATCTGCATCATACAGAGTAGATGGATCAACAGGAATTGTCCACCCACGGTGGGTAAAAACATCTTTAGGCCACTCGAGGAGAAGTTACTGTAAATGCGTGGCCACGCTCGGAAAGAGATCTATGGTAGATTTTCCGGTTAGACAGTTACTCTCCCTATCGAGAAAACGCGACTCTAGAATATTTTCAATCGCAAGTGCGACCTGACAGACACCCTTGCGTTGAGTGGGAGATTGATAAACAGACAAGAGAATCGGTGACGCACACTTGTGTCAGACAAGTGGGAGATGTGTTGGGGTAGGTGTCCTCCACAAAGTGCGCCACATAATAAATCTTATTATGGAATATAATTGGGATATTTATTGACTATATATATGATAGTCAGTTGATTAACGTAAATCAATAACGGTTGGCTGACTAGAGTTTGACGTTATTGTCGTTTGACGGCGGTGATCAACTGATCCCTTTCGTCACACCTAAAGGATGAAATCCAAATAGTAACTAATTATTTGTATACGATACAGTTAATTAGTACATTACATATATTCGATATGTACGAGAGTTAATTGTTAGAAATTGAGTTAAGAACTCAAATTCGATTAAACTTATTTTTCAATTATGCGATAATTGACTAATAAATTTATATCTTATTTTTAATACGATTAAATAAGATTTAACTTAGTAATTAATCGTTAAATTACTAAATTAGTTGAGGTTTTGAGATAGAGGTAATTAGTTAATTATATTTACAAGAGTTGTAAAATAAATTAACCAAGCATTGTGGGACCCATTATATATTGATATAATGGTAAAATATTACTTAAAATGTTAAGTACATATTATTTATTTAATTGAGTCATATAATTGTTATATGATCAAATTAACACTTAATTATACAAGATAATTAACCATATGATCAATAAGTATTTGTGAGACAAATATCAAAAATCAAAATGGATCAAACTAGGCCAAAATGGCCGGTTATGTTGTAGTTACAAAGGTGATGATTTTTGTTCTTGTTTACACTCTTTAGTTACTAATTGAAAGTGACATAACAAGTTGAAATAATCATCACTTATACGACAACACTCCACTCTAATGCATGTGATCAAATTGAACAAAATAATAGTCCAATTTTGGACAATGTGGTCCGGCCAAATGGCCTTTATAATGAACAATTGTTGTTCATTTTATAACTACTTCATTTTGTGCAATTTGTTTACTTCTCTCTAAAATTCTTTCTCTCACTAAAAACTCTCATATACTAATATTTCTTAAGTATTACTAGTGTAGTAATATAGTCTAATATTAGTAGTATAATATCTATCTTATTATCTAGTTAATAATAAGGGTAGATTATTTGGGTTCATCTTGGTGCAACTTAGAGGAGGTCTTCTACTTTGGAGATTTCTTGTTCAACCATATTATTAGCTCAAGAACAACAAGAAGGTGTTCTTGTTGTGCCCATATTATTTCCATATCAATGTGAGGAAATTTCTTCTTTTATATAAATGTCTTTATATTTGTATGCATATTACATAGATCATTAAATACTAAATTAACAAGTAATTTAGCAACTAATTATAGGAGTCTAATTAAGGTCTATGGACTTTCAATTCAGACGCTGCAAGGTACTCTGCTTCTGTAGTAGAATCCGCTGTAACGCTTTGCTTGAAACTCTTCCAGCAAACAGCTCCTCCATTCATCATATAAACGTAGACGGATTGGGATTTCATATCATCCCTTTCTGTTTGGAAACTGGCATCTGTGTAACCCTTTACACGTAACTCCGTCTCGCCTCCAAACACTAAGAATGAATCCTTGGTCCTTCTCAAGTACTTAAGGATGTTCTTTACGGCTATCCAGTGACTCTCACCTGGATTTGCTTGGTAACGACTTGTCATGCTCAAAGCATATGCAACATCGGGACGAGTGCACATCATAGCATACATGATTGATCCAACAGCAGATGCGTAAGGGATCAATTTCATGCGTTCAATCTCCTCGGGTTTCGTAGGGCACTCTGATTTGCTCAAAGTGATCCCACTTCCCATAGAAAGAAATCCTCTCTTAGAGACTTTCATGTTGAACCGATCAAGAATCTTATCAATATAAGTTTCTTGACTTAATGCTAGTATCCTTTTAGATCTATTCCTATAGATCCGGATACCTAAGATGCGTTGGGCCTCTCCTAAGTCTTTCATTTGGAAATGTATCCCTAGCCACTCCTTCACAGAAGTGAGCATTGGAATATCATTCCCAATGAGTAGTATGTCATCTACATACAAGACTAGAAAAGTTACTTTACTCACACTAAAATTCATGTATAAACATGGTTCTTCGACACTTCGAGTGAAACCATTTTGTTTAATTACATGATCGAAACAATGATTCCAACTCCTGGATGCTTGTTTAAGACCATAAATGGATCTCTTAAGTTTGCATACCTTCTTAGGGTTTGATGGATCCACAAAACCTTCAGGTTGTGTCATGTACACTTCCTCTTCAAGAATCCCATTCAAGAAGGCGGTTTTGACATCCATTTGCCAAATTTCATAATTATGAAATGCGGCAACCTCTAAGACAATCCTTATGGATCGAAGCATGGCGACTGGGGCGAAGGTTTTGTCATAGTGAAGACCATGAACTTGGGTGAAACCTTTTGCCACCAATCTAGCTTTGTAAACATCATTATGTTTATCTATGCCACTTTTGCTCTTATAGATCCACTTACACTGAAGAGGTCTTACCTCCTTAGGTAAATCAACCAAGTCCCATACTTGATTGTCGTACATAGAATCCATTTCGGATTGCATGGCTCCTAGCCATAGCTTAAAGTCAGGACTAGAAATGGCTGCTTTGTAGGTAGTAGGTTCGTTACTTTCAAAAAGTAACACATTATAGTCATCACCTTCCTCTATAAAACCAAGGTATCTATCAGGTTGATGACTAATTCTGCTTGACCTTCTAGGTTCCGAAGGAATGATGACCGTGCCAGACGAAGAGGGAACGTTTTCCTCGTCGTCCTTTTTGGTTTGTGGCTCTTGGACTTCATTAAGTTCAAATTTTCTCCCACTCTGTCTTTTAGAAATAAAATCATTTTCTAAAAAGACTGCATCACGAGACACAAACACTTTGTCCTCGTGTTTATTGTAGAAGTAATAAGCACGTGATTCCTTTGGATATCCTACAAACAGACATTTGTCAGATTTGGGTGAGAGTTTAACGTCAGACTTATTCTTAACAGAAGCCTCACATCCCCAAATTCTCATAAACGACAAATAAGGGACTTTCTCTGTCCATATCTCATATGGAGTCTTGTTTGCCGTTTTAGTCGGGCTTCGATTTAGTGAAAATATTGCAGATAAGATAGCAAAACCCCAAAAATAATCAGGAAGCTCTGTCAGACTCATCATAGATCGAACCATATCTAATAAAGTTCAATTTCTCCTTTCGGACACACCATTTAATTGAGGTGTTCCAGGAGGAGTCCATTGTGATACTATACCACAATTGTGACACCCTCAAATTTGCGGAAAGAAAAAAAAAAAAATTTAACTAAATAAAAGATGAGAATACATAACGAAGGTGTCTTAAATAAAAAGGTTCAACAAAAGGGAAATAATCTTATACCAAAGAAATATCCAAACGGGAGACATATCTCCCGTATAAATACGTAAATAAACAGAGTGTATAATAATATACAATCCTAAGAACCGAATATAGGTCCAAGGTAATACTTCACTCGCTAGCTCGTCAATGTACCCAAGTATGCATCACAAACCTGCCAACCGCCTTAAATATAAACACGGAAGCCACAGTCAGTGGGGAGTAACTCCGAGTTCTCCCAGCCACGAAATGTCAAGTTTAATAAAACATGAATAACATAAAAGAGATGTATATGGAAAATACAACACTTTAACATATACGATATGTTTTTCATGTTATGAATACAATTAACTAACATATAACCTATCATATGAAAGCTATCATGTGAATCTGATAATAAACTATAATACGAGGTAAGGAAGCTGGTATGCCGGCTCATCGGTTACATTTAAAACATGGCCCTGATACACTCAAACCCTAATCAAACATAATATCATGTGAATCAGTTAACAATCGGTAATCCAAACTCTATCAACATTAGCCGGCTTGCATCTCACCTTCTAAGATTCATAGAATCATCAAACATGAAAGATCAATACTTCTACAAACAGGCATAAGTTCTTAGCACGGCCCATAGTCGACTGTAACTCGAGTCTATACCACGATGTAGGATATACTTATATATTTAGGCTCAGCGGTTACCCTAATAACATGGCCCAAATACAAAGCACACATCTAGGCTCAGCGGTTACCCTAATAACATGGCCCAGATCCAAAGCACATATCTTAGCTCAGAGGTTACCCTAATAACATGGCCAAGATACCACTCTACCCCAAACCTAGACTGCGCAGACCTAGAGAAATGCGAAGATCCATCGCATCCAAGACCCATGATACAATCACATGAGTACCCCTAAAGAGATCCACCAAAGGGTTGGCTAGTACTAAAGCTGGCTCCATTCCCAAAGTGGAAGCAATAAGGCAGCCATGCCCCGACTTGGAGATCCACCACGCCGGAACACAAAAGCTATCAAGCAGTGAACATATACTCGTTAAAGATAGTAAGGCCTATCAATGTCATGGTCCAAGATACTCATTTAGAATTAGAATGGTCAAGACGCCATATAATCATAATTCTCTATTGGTACTTAGTCAACACGACACCAACCATATAATTAAACAGTCACGGAAACCATTTCCTAACATGTGACTAATTGCATATAAATCATAATCAAATAACATATCGCCTCATATCTACTAAGGCTAATTCATTAATTAAATACCACCTTACTTGAAGACAAATCCCCGACCCGAGTCCCGCGACGGGTCATCCGTCAAAACGGGGCTGACTAGATCTTAGTTTGACCAAACCCGTTTGGTCAAACCGGCTAGAAACAGAGTCTTTACCATATAGACTTGAACATAAAAATCATCATATTCATTACATGTTATTTTATTAAAACTTCTAACATGTGATTTATTAAATCTTACTAAAACCCGCATGACTTAAAGGATATCAAATTTAAACTATAATCTTGTATTATAATTTCTAACATGTGAGGAATTATAATATTATGAAAAATACTTTTAATTAAATAATTTACTTATTAAAATTTCCCACTTGCTAAATATTACAAAACACGATAAAATAGCAATAACTCAAAAACCGTCACAAGTCCAAGGGGACCCACGGTTCATTTTTGGACCGGTTTTGTTCATCATTTCTAAGAACCGTTTCTTAATATTTCCCGCATGCTCAACATATTTAAAACCCGTCAAAACAACAACAAAACAATCAAACATCGACACAAAGCAATTGACCCATACACGGACCAATCCAGACCGGGTCTGAACCGGCCTGGACCGGCCTGAACTGGGCTGAACCGCCTGGTTTGGGTCCGGTTTCCAGCCCCCCCTAAACAGCCCCATACACGGTTCTACCAACAACCAACCCAAAATATTTCCAACATGTATTAATTAACAAACAACCATTTTAACAACCATCCATACAAAAATCATGATTATGAACATCATCCAAATTTATCAAGAACACTAAACCATGTCATAAATTCATACCACATAATAATCATAACCACCTATCATGTTACTACTTAAAAAAAAACCGTAAATCATAAACAACAACTAAAGTATGTAACATTTATTCGTCGAGTAACTCGGAATCGTTACCTTAGCTAGCACAAAATCAAGTATCACCAAAATATAAGAACTAAGAAATAAGAAACCCGTCTTCTAGTCTTCTCCTAAGATATACGAGTCACCAAACTCGTCTTCAAAATCTTCCCCTATAAGAAATGACAAGAATAACTTTATTAGAATTAAAACTTGATTTTCCATAATTAAAGTGTTGAAAACGATTTTGTCGGAATTAGAAATAAAACGTACTTGAAGATGGAGAGCGAAGAGGAGATTCTAGAAATATAAGTTAGGACGGATTTGAATAAGAAATGAAGGTTTTGTGACGATTTTGCTCAAGAACGATGAAGAACGATGAAGAACGATGATGATTTGTATTAATTAGATATTAAGTCGATTTATTGTAAAATGAAAAGATAGTTAGTGAGTAAGTGGAGAATGGGCCGTGTAAATATAGAGGAAATATGGAGTCAGGTTTTGAAATTGTTGTTACGGAATTGACTCGGGTTTTATAATTATATTACGGTAATTGATTAAATATAATTAGATATTACGTTAATTAAACCAAATATCTAGATATTATGTTATTGTAATGAAAAGAAAGAAAATATCAAGTCCTAAGAGAGGAGAAAGAGCCGTGTGGAGTATGGTGATATCGGGTCTGTTTTTGAGCGATTTGCGTAATTTTCGTTAACGGATCGATAAAGTTATAAATATCTTAGATATTATTATTAGTTTAATCATATTAATTAAAAGATCTTAAGGTGAGTGGAAAAAGATGACATAGGTGTGTGACTCATGCCAAAGTCGGGTTTCGGGTTCGTTTCGGGATTTAAGTTGGCTCGAGAATAGTTAAATGACGTTCGGGTTAAAACCGTAAAAGTTATTCTTTAATTCCGAATAAATTCAAAATAATTATATTAAATTATCATAAATTCCAATAAATCTTAATAAAAATAAATTAAATTTATTATTTTTCAAATATAATTTCGGTCTTTAAAATTACGAGGTGAGTCGGGAACAAAGTCACGAAGTCAAAGTCGACTTAAAAGTCAAGAAAAGTCAATGATGACTTAAAAGTCAAGAAAAGTTAATGACGACTTAAAAGTCAAGAAAAGTCAATGACGACTTAAAAAGTCAAGAAAAGTCAAAGACGACTTAAAAGTCAATAAAAGTCAAAGATGACTTCAAAACGGGATTCTCATGAAATCTCGCAGAAATTCCAAATACGAACTCGGAATTTCCAAATACGACTCGAAAAAATAAATTCTATTTTAAAACTTAACTTTGCTGAAAAGTATCCGTAAAATATTTTTACTAGAAAAATAGGGTACTTTTCGGGTTGTTACAAGAATGAATTCGGGATTTGAGGTAAATGGTGTAGATCTAATTTCACCCTATATTGATGATTGGTTGTATCTCGGTGGAGAGGTGGTAAGATAAGTTTGATGATTTTAATGCTTGATGCTTGCCATGACTAATGTGTGGATAGTTCATGGTATTTGATGGTGTAAGGTTGAATGAGTTGGCTAAGACTTCTTAACCCATTAGCAATTTAATCTTTTGAATTTAGGAGTTTGAATGATGCCTTGAGTGGTAAAATGCTTTTGAGACTAAGTGACTTTTTGTGGATTCTAGTGTATGTGTTAGAGTATACGATTGGTGGAAAAGTGCTTGGCTATAATTCTTGGATTTAAAAATATGATCTTATATCCTGGTATCGGAGACTTGGTTGAGGATGTAAGTCGTCGTGATAGATTAAACCATGTTACTTAAGGATTTTGGAAATGAGTGGAATCTGATTAGATTGGCTATGTCGGTGATGCCTTATAATGTTGATAATGACGTTTTGTTCGGTGTTCTACCTTGTGGGCCGTAGGAGTTGAAAAGAGATTAGTATGAAGAATTCCTTGTTAGTTCTTCGGTTTTGAAACCTTTGAGAGTGTGTAAGATTTTGGAATTTAGAGAATATTACTATACTTGAGTTGCAATTCCGCAATTGGGATTCCGTGCTATATGAAAGAGTGGATGAATTGGGTTGTAATCGATTTGTTAAATCAAGGTATACCTTACTTTGATATTTTGTGGTATGAGGGTCCCTTGTAGGAGACCTTTGTTATTGGTATGAGTTGCTTTACTATCACCCTAAGACTGAAAGGAGAAATTTTGTGGATTTAACCTTAATCCTTTACTCGTGCCATCATCCCTTTTCATTTCCATTCTTGAATGTTTTTGTCAAGATTGATCTTTAAGAAATCGCATGCTCGTATCTTATTTCTTACTCGGATATATTCATACCTCTACTATCTGCTTTGTCCCTTTCTTGACCTCGTTATTTTCAGCGCTCCTCTCTTGTAATCTCGTGCCTTATTTATTCTTGTGTTCTCCTTGAGATTCCTTATCGTTTCCTATCTCGTTGCTCCTGCATCTTTTCTCTAATGGATTGGGTATTCCATTTGTAAGGCTCAGAGAATAAGTGTAATGTATTTTGGAATTCTTAGGTTAGAATTTGTGTTTTTGGATTGAGCAAATTTCAGGTTGTATTTGATCATGGAAAATAGGACTTAAGCTGTAGGACGAATCCTAATAGTGATAATGTATCTTCTCCTAGTAGTTTTGGATTTGGAGCTTGGTACTCTAGTGTTATTTTGAGAATTTAGTTAATCGTGATAATAGTTCATTGTTCTTTGGTACTATAACGGTTGCTTGGTATGTCATTTGGGAATTAGATGTCTAAAAGAGACTTTGCTTTAGGGAAATTGAGCCGGTACCCAAAGTTTGAGGAGTATTGTCATAAATGAAAATCGATTCATTTTGAGTTTTAGATGAATTAGATGATTTGAATGGTTGTCTGATTGCCAAGTGATTGATCATTTGTGGTTTGGAATTAGTAATTCTCTTTTATTCTTAAGGAATCATAATTTGAGATTGAGAAATGTTCGTTGCAAGCTTTGGATAGTGAGTGCTCAGTTGTTATGGAATATAGAGATAGAATGGTGAACCCATTCATCTTGAGGATTAGTAGCCACAATAGTTTGCTAATGTGACCATTTATATTTGAGGCTTCGAACGTAGTAATGATCGAATTAAGGATGTTATAGTGTATTAAAGAATCGTTATAACCGATAATGGATTGTGAATTTTCCCTTGTCGTGAGACTTTGGATGAGACTACTTGGATCCTAGATAATTATGTTTTGTTGCGTGGATTGTGTTTTGACTTTCGAGGATGAGAAAGTTCATTGTAAATTTAGGATAATCAGTTTGTAGTAAATTGAATCAAGGGATTTTCATGGTAAGTCTGCTTTACCTTGTGGTCGTTAGCGATCATGTTTCCCTAGATATAAATATTTTGTTGGTGGTTTCTAGTAAGAGTTTTGATGAAACTAAGAAGATTAGAGTACGTAATGAATCCTACATGTGGATTGTTAGTTGTGGAGTCTGCCGTACCGATGGACTTTAGTGGATACTAAATGGATCTGAATAATTAGGTTATTGGCTTGAAATCTCGTGATTATGGAATATTATTGTAGGAATTCTGATGATTGAAAATGATGAGTTGCAAATTGGGTAAATTGTATTCTCTTGAGGATTTGGTTTATTAGTAGAGTTAGTGATGTCGAATTCTTGTAGATCTTCCTGCCGACTTTATCGTAATCTTCCTATCCCTAAGAGTTCGATTTGTTTCGTTTTTGCGTGTTTTGTATATATTTTGTTACCCTGAATTGTGTGTGAGATGTGCGAGTCGCTCTATGTACATGTAATGACTTCTTATTTTGATTTTATCTTTGAGAAAACCTTTGAATTTCCATATTGTATTTCTAAATTAACTTTTTAAAGAAGTCTAAAGATGGATTTTGTACCCTCTTTTTGGAGAAAATAGATTTCTTTTGCTTTTATACTTGGATTTTGCGTTTGGTTGGATGTTTGGACTTGTTATTGGAGACGTCTGGTGACTAGTTCTGCACTTACT
This sequence comes from Heliosperma pusillum, assembly GCA_022085475.1. Taxonomy (NCBI): domain Eukaryota; kingdom Viridiplantae; phylum Streptophyta; class Magnoliopsida; order Caryophyllales; family Caryophyllaceae; genus Heliosperma; species Heliosperma pusillum. The sequence continues at coordinate 79,789 of JAIUZE010010158.1, read as the reverse complement.
AACGCTTGTTTTGATTTTCGATTTCACTATTTCGACTTTGATTTGATCTGGATAATTAGAGTTCTCGTTCGCGACGGGCACTCTTGAGATCCGTAAGTAAAGTTTCACACTTATGAAAATTCTCCTTAAACCGTTTTCGAGAAGAACCTCGTTTCATAAATATTCCCCTTATAAAAGTTTTCGTATTAATTTTGAAAAACCGATTCTTGTCCCTGATACTTTTGTTTTCTACTCTCAAGTTTCGAGAACGAAACTTTTTAAAAGGTGGAGTGATTGTAACACCCGCAAATGTACCCTATTTTTATAGTAAAAATATTATAGGGATACTTTTCAGCGAAATTTAGTTTTTGTTTAGAATTAAATTTCCCGTGACTAATTTAGAATTTCCGAGTTCGTATTTGGACTTTACACGAGATTCCGAGTAAGTTACGTCTTAAGACGTTTTTGGGCTTTTTCCCATATTTTTCCACTTACTCCTTCATATACTCCCTCAAACCCTAAACTACCTCACAACTCACTTCTTCTTCCTCATCTAGTAACCACCGAAAACCTAAGCTCCATTCTTACTCAAACTTATAATTGACACTACGCCTTCATTTCTTGCTCAAATTCACTAAGGTTCGTCTTATTCCTTCCCTCTCATCGTCCTCTATCCGGATTGGTAATAAAATTACCGTCTTTCTCGCTTTTCAATTTATCCGTCTTTCTCAAAGGTGAATTATATTCATCTTTTGTCGTCTTTGTTTAGGTGGAGACCTTCAAGATCCCGATAAGGATTACTATCTAGTGGAGGAAGGCTTGGAAATCGTTTAAAGACGCATAAAGGTAACGGTGAAAGGTTACTCGATATCATTTACGTGTTTGATGTGTTTTCTATGTTAGTAATCGTATTTAGAACATGATTAGTAATCTTAGGAATTGTGTTGTTGATAATGGTTGTTGTTAGTTGATAATTGATATGAGAATTGATGGTTTGTGTTGATAAATGATGATTTGTTGTATGTTGTTGACAAAATGGAGAATTAAAGAATCGCGTGCCTGAGACAAGGACGCTGACAGCATTCCCTGGACGCTCGCAGCGTCGTGGGACGCTGGGAACGTCGTGGGATGCTGGCAGCGTCGTGGGACGCTGGCAGCGTCGTCCGGCGCTGGCAGCGTTACTTGCTGCCAGTTTCCCAATGTCGACTGCAGTTTTCCTACACTGACCCCTTTTCGTAAAATGATTGTATCTCCTTCGTTACGAGCTTGTTTTGGGCTTGTGACCTCCCGTTGGAATCGTAAGAGGATAAGCTATCACCTCCACTTGGAATTTTGGCATTTGGATGTCTAGAACTCTAGTTATGACGGTTTGAAGTGGACCCTTGTTTTAGTTGGTTTCCAAAGACGTTGTTTTGGAGAGGGGATCTATGTTTCTTATTTATTATACTTCATAAACTTAGTCTAATGCTTATGTATCATGTATTGATTCATTTTTATCATAGTAAAATTTATATAATTCCCTATTCTCATGTTGGTGACGGTTTTTGATATGTTCCCCTTTGAGTGTTTTACAAATGCTACGGTTTGAGCACTAATTTTCTATGTGCTTTGTACTCTCATTCCCTTGGCTACCTCCACGTTCGTAAGGCTGGAATGTCGGAATGGGGAGTGTATTCTTACTGCTTAATTGCATGTGTTATTGGGCATATGACGACGTTGTTTGGAGGCAAACGCTTTGCGTTGATCGACCCGACCGTCAAATGTTGTATACTTGCGAGGTGGTGTCATTTGCATGTAGCGTACCGCTTGTTATGAGGCTTGTGCTCTTTTCCGCCTCTTTCGTGAATGTCGACCGAATTTGGGGTACTCGGCGTCTATGATTGACCGAGTCTTGGATGCGAAATGTTATCGCTTGTCGAATCGGAAAATGGTTTATTCCGAGAGTCTGGCCAGATTTAGACTAGGACCGGATATTTATATCGTCGTGCTACCAGGAGAAAATTAGTCTACATATATGAAAAGTAGCATCGTGTATGCGTTCAGGAAAATGTTATCCCGTGGATGCCTTTTAATCATATTTGCCATGTACACGGTGCTAGTGCGTGGCATTTACCGTGAGAGATGTCGTCAACGTATTGTACGTTTGAATGGATGATTATATGATTGATTGTTTGGGATCATTGGATGACTTGACATCGTTTGTTTGTCGAGTCTCAATCTTATCAAACTTACGCCGCTAACGGTGAGATGCAAGCCCTAATGAGAGTGTATGGTTGCCTAAGAGTGTCTTCCCCGAGTCTATTTATAATCCGATGCGTAAAGTTCATATCTCGAGTTCTATCTTATCAAGTGTATGCCACTAACGGTGAGATGCAAGCCCTAGTGAGTGTATAGTTGCGTAAGGGTGTCTTCCCCGAGTCTTTCTATAATATGATGGTTACGGCTTGTACTTCATATACCGATATCTTATATATTGAATTGCCTATTTATCCTTCTCGTATTTCAAATGTATATCTATATATGCATGCTTCTACTTTTGTATTTCCGTTTATGTACGTTTAATGTGATATGGCTGGGAGAACCCAGAGTTACTCCCCACCGATTGTGGCGTTCATGTTTTTCATGGATGAACAGGTTGCTTGCTTAGATGGCTTTTTGCTTGTGGTATTTTGGGTTCGGGTGTGAGCTAGCGGGCGTTGTCCTGGATGATTCACCCCAGACGTTTCTTAGCTAGTTGCTAAATAACTTATCTTTTGTTAACATTTTGAGAGACTACGTCTCTTGTAGTATTTTATATTTGGTTTGTAATTATTGACATTCCTCGTATTTCTATCTTGCATGTAAAAGGTTTTAAAAACATCGTATTTTCCGCTATATAAATTACATGCTTGTTATGCTTTATTTCCGCATTCGCGGGGGTTGTCACATATATTACTTAAATTCGACTTGTAGATCATTAATAAAACGTAAATCACCAACGAACACTAACTGTTTGCGATTCTGCCTCCACAACCAGAACCCAACTCAGAAACAGACGCAAGGTCTAATGCGCCTCTTCCAGAGGACGCATGACCTGCTGCGCTTGTTCCGGGCTGGTTTCTGTCTCTGATCTTCCTGGTTTGCTTTGATGTAGTTTAATTAGGTAATAAATCGAATATAATTCGTATTATCACTGCTAATCTGTTTCGTTTTTATTTTTATTAATTCTTTTCTTTGTTTCAAATAACCCTTCAAACATAAATCTGACATAGATCCCGTGACCATTGTAATCAATTGTAATATTTCTTTTATAGTTCTATTTAATCATTGTATGATTTAATTAATTATGTTCTCACATGCCAATCAATCCTAAATCCTACTTCGACCTAATTAATTGCTAAACTACAAGTTTAATCGACATAGTTACATGCTAGGATTAAAATGTGGATGTTGCATAGCTTGCATATAACCGATAACACATCGATAACAGAAGAGTTTCCCTAATCATTAGTACCAGGCACTATCGAGGCGGGCGGGATTAGGTGTTTGATCAAAAGAACTTCCTAGTACGTACCCTCACCCCTTACTCCATAACTCTGTGAACATCCGTGTTCATTGTGATCCACGAGTGTCATTCTAGACATAGAATGCTAAGGGTAACAAGTTCTTAGTGTTCATGTCATTCCTTTGTGTCTTGACATGACATAAAGTATTCGAACGGTTCCAACTTCCCACAAAAGTTGGTGGCGACTCCACAAATGCGTGTTTTCACACGTGTCCCTCGTTTCTGCAGCCGTGGTATCCCGTGCACCACAGTTTGGAAAGGATCGCGAAACCCGTGTATCACAATTTGGCGACTCCGCTGGGTATTATATACTTATGTGTTACCCAGGGTGAAACTTGAACGTGGTTAGGGAATAGTATGTATGAGACAGTTGTCGGTTTTCATTACTCAACCTTCCTAGGTCGTTTTATTCGGCCTTCCTAGGTCGTTTTATTCGGCCTTCCTAGGTCGTTTTATTCGGCCTTCCTAGGCCCAACCCAACCCTTTCGACCAATCGTCCTGTCTGGACGGTCCAAATTCTTATCTGGGCCTAAGGATGGATTGCGATTGACGTCAACCATACCACCGTGTGTATTCATGTTAGCACCAAGGGCTTTCACTACTTGGGCGAATGAACTAGGAACCGACCTTACTTATGTTTGGCGGTGACCTCTCCACAGACCTTGGGTTTGATTGCTTGGTATGACAACCCACCCTTTAATCCAAAACCATTTTAAATGCACTCAGCATGCCGTTATTCTGCCTGTATAAATGTGTATAACCCTCACATGATCATCATTTTTGTAAATAAACCATGACAAAAATTTCAAAACCAAAATCCTTTTAAAACTGTAAAGCATTTTCAAAGGTGGCCTAAAGTAGCGCGAAATGAGTCAAAACTGTAGGAGTAAGTGTCCTCCACAATAGTTCATTTATATAATAAATCTCATTTTGGAATATTCGTGGGATGAATAGTGTATTGATACTCCACGTCAGTTGATTAACGTAAATCAATAACGATCAGCTGACTAGAACTAGACGTTATTGTCGTATTACAAGTTGGGCTCTTGCGCAGCTCCATTTGCTCCACCAAGCTCAGGAAAAGAGGGTCTCCCCTCGTCTCCTTCCCAATGTGCCCTTGGAAAATATAACCATGCAAATGGCAAAACCCAAAGGCCCTACGCCTTGCAACATATGACAAAGAAGGGTCTTCCCTATTTATGAATCGATTCAGAAAGTCATGCATGTGGACACCCTTTGAGGTTACAAGACGGTCTACCTCAGCTTTGGTCAACCCAAGGAGGTCCCTAAATTTGTTCTTATACCCTTGGGAGTTAAGGGGTATAACTGGAGCATCTTCTGGGTCCCATCCCTTAATGGCAGCTATTTCTTGCGGGAAAGGACCAATATCGCCTCTTGGAAAGGCAAATACATGTAAGATAGGTTCCTAGTACTCAAGACAAGCATCTAGTAAGGGCCTTACTACTTTAACTAATTTCAAACTCAATATCGTCCTTAGGTGGTAGGCACCCATATCATGTTTCTCAACATGGGTGAACTCATTTGCCCATTATTTGAGACGGATTTAAAAGGCATCCATTATATTGCAAGTTTTTTTGGATTTGAGAATTTTTATGTGAAAGACAGATTGTGGGAAGAATTGTATGAATAAAATATTCAACCGAGCTTGCTATATATACTATTCGTCTTTTCCTAATTTTAGTCGAGGTCTGATTAGCCAAAGAAATGACGCAACAATAGCTGCGCCCTTTCGAAGAGTCGCAGCTCTTGCCGCGCCTCTTCCTCCGACCCTTTCTCTGAATTTCCTGCTCTTGCGCCTTCCTAATTCATGTTCGTCTATGATTTCCTATTCCTATAGGATGTGGGTTCGGAAAATATGCCGAGTTACCAAGTTCTTGGGTTTTCTAATCCTAGCCGGGTTTGGTTTTCTATATGATAATCGACATCTTCGCCAGTCACGCACACTTACCCGTTATTTTTGATTTTTTTTTTCAGGAAAATCATTTCATTTCCATTTTTTCTAAACTTATATATTTCTTTTTCTTTTTCCGGGGGTAACCCTCCCTATTGTCGGTCATAGTTTTACATTTCCATACATTTTTTCGCATTTCATCATACTCAGGCATTCATTTCGCGTTAGTTTAGGCTACCGATATGCCACATGTAAAATGTTTAAGTAGATAACTTGCTACATGTAATTTATATGAATTCTATTCCGGCAGCATGACGGCAGAAACCATCAGCTACCAAATATGTTTTTGAGCTAACCCGCAGGAACAAAAAAAATCCAATATCAAAGGCACTCAGGCTGTCGTAACACAAGTCGAAAAAAAAAGGAATAATATACGCAAGACTGGGGCCTCGCCCTAAAGCCAAATCCAAGACTGGGGGCTCTCGCCCTAAAACAGATCTAGATGTACAACAAATCCAAAAACAAAGTTCGAATATCCAAAGTCTACAAACAATACAAGACGGCTAATCCTCACCACCAGTAAGCCCAGCTAAAATATCAAGGGGAGCGATCTCGGCATCTCAGGCGTCCTGCTCCCTCAGCAAGCGGACTATCTCCTCTCGAGACTCCGATGTCTCCGCCCGAGACTCTACCAGGTCACGCTCGAAGGCTATCTGCAAAAGAAATACAAATCAAAGGTTAAAATAAATGCATTCTTATGCAACAAAGACGGTTATGGATTGGAAGCTCACCCTCCTCACAAGGTGCTCCCACTCCTCCAAGCCAGCAACAGTCACTGTTGCACTAAATTCACGAAGCTCAGAAATCGTTGTAGAGCCCGCCACCTCGATCTCCTGCAATAAAAAATGGTTCATCAAAAAACAACTTATCAATTCTCAAAGTTCAATATACAAGAAGCAAACAATGCTTACCACGATCGCCCACTACGCCAATCTCTGACGAACAAACACTGGGTAATCCTCGCCAGGAAGAAGGAGGGCGTCTCCACTCACGCCAGCCAGGTCAGCCTCTCTCTCAACGTCAGAAGGCTCCCTAAACATCAACCCTGGAGGATCGATGGGGACCGTGAAAGCATCAGGAGAGCACTGCCGAGTCAAACGCTCGCCTACGTATAACACAGGTCTTATGGGCGTCCTCAGCAACAACCGACTCGAGCGCCTAAGACGTAAGACCTCGGCTACGAAAGATGGTGCGTCCGGGTAGTCAACCCAAGGCCTCGGAACCCACTAAGACAAAGAAAAGAAAGGGGTCATTCTTATGATCCAGTTCCAGACAATGATAAGATAAAGGATCATTCCTTGTGATCTTTCTCCAAAATAAAAGACAGAAAAGAAAGCAGTCGGAGGTACTTACGTGCTCCAGCTGCAGGGCTTTCACGCCCCTCCTACAGACGTCATAAGAAGAACGCTAACACTTCTTACGGCACACTACCCAGTCCTTCATAACTGGGTACGCCCTCGGCTCACGCTCCGTCCTCTTGGGAACGAAGCCTGGAAAGTAGAAATACACCCACGCCTGCAAAAAAGGGTAATAACAGTATCAACATCAAATATTGATCTTTCAATCTAAACAAGGTTATTGATCTTTCAATAAGGTTTCAAAGGAAGGTTCATACCTCCAGCAAGAGTCCAGGACCGTTTGTAGCAGCAGAAGTACCCTTCTCCATCAGCTCCGGCCTGACCATGGCCCTCATATAGCGAATAAGGACCATAAAGCCGAGAGTAACCCAATCCCATCAACCTAAGCTACCCAAATCAGAAACAAAAGGAAGAAGCTTCGACGATAGCCTCTCCCCCTTATTTCGAAGTAAATCGAAGACAAAAACCACCACAGCCAAAGCCGAGCCCTCTGCTCAGTTGTACAAGGAGGAGGAGCCACCATCTCTCCACCTATCCTCACTCTCGTTGGAGTCCTACCAGCAAAGTAATCCCTAACGTAAGAGCTCGGCACCTACCCAGGTATAGCAGCCGCCCCTGCCGGCAGGTTCCAATCTATCAGTTGTCTCGCCTCCTCCGAGTCGACCCTCATGGACACCGTCAGCCAGTCTAAGCTCTTCTCTCCACACGGCAAACCAGCGATCATGTCGTAATCCTCCAATGGGACTGCGACCTCCCCAAATTCATATGGAAGGTCGAAGTCGTATCCAGTAACGATCCAAAAAGGCTCGAATCAGGCAAAGGTTAGCCCGAATCTTCATCGTCCTTATCGACCTCCAGGCTCGGACAAACTCTCCAAAGGCTCGTCCGCCAATGAGAGTCTTCTCATCCTCGGTCAACTTCTCGTACGCCTCCATCATGTTCGTGTAGCCAGAAAAGGACTTCATGTTCCCGACCTGCTGCAATTTGAATCAAGAAAGTAAATGTTAGCATTTTATATTTCAAAAGAAATGGCAATCGGATAAGGAAAATGACAAGTAAACACAAAGTCTTACCATGCTCTGTGCCATTCTGTAAGACAGGTGGCTCTCTGCTGCCTAAATGAGATGTCTACCATCCCATTTCTCAGCTCACTCAGGTGCATCCGCCAGATGGTGTCCACCTCGACCAGTGGTAATCCTCCTCGGTATCTCGTCCTCAGCCATCCCGGCCTCCTGCGCCACCTCGGCTGGTATATCTTCTCCCACCCGGGAAGAAGAAGGGTCATGATCTATGTCCATGGGAACTCTCCTTGACGTAGAAGGAATGTCACCTGAACATTTTAACGTGTCAAACGATTCAAGCAAATCCTCATAGGTTTCATACAATGGCAAGCACACTTTTAAAAGCATTTCAAGTCATTTTCAAGAAGCACACTAGTAGGGTAGGGTTAAACTAAAGTCTAAATTCATAAGCCTAATTTTGGGTTTCAGTCGAAAATTCGACAACATTTCACCATAATAGCGATTATACCCTAGAAAAGCGTCCTGAAGAGACCGTTGCAAACTAAAAATATAATGCTACAAGAAGTTCACCCACTACACAAGGGTTCCAGAACACCGAGTTTCATCCAAAATGAGCTACCCTAAGGGGGTTTTCGAAGCGGTTTCCGATTCAGTGAGTATCCGTCTCATTTGTTCAAAACTCGACGAAAAAAAAAAACGAATGCACGGCTATGTTCCTAATAAGGCCAATAGTTCATTTCTAATGTCAATTTCTATCATACATATCAAGGGAGAATGAACCCCTCAATTCTCGAGTTCTTTGGGGAATGGAACCCCAATTTCAAAATCAAAATCAATCAAATATACATGATTAAAGCGATATTGGAATGCATACCTCGGTTTGTCATAGCTTTTGGAGCAATTTGATCAAGATTTCAACAAGTTTGGTTGAGTTTTGAGAGAATGGTTCTAGTTTATAACTTTCAGATGAATGAAAATTCCTCCGTCTGATCGTTCTTTTATCATACAAGGAAAAGCTCGGGAAGAAACGCAAGAATAGTTGCGCCTCTTCCAAAGGTCGAAGCTCTTGCTGCGCCCTTTCCTCAGCAATGTTTCGCCTAAATTCAAAAGTTGGTTACAAGTTCGTTACTTGTGAGCCCAAGTCTTATGCGCTTCTTCTCCGACTTCTATTTTTCATGCTTTCGTTCTTTTTCAAGACCCGTGCCTCGGCAGGTTTCAGAACCGTCACGTCACCTCAGCAGAGACCCGTTTTTTCGGATATACAATATGTGGGCCCATTTTTCATCCTCACGATATTTGTTCGCCACAACCTAGCAGATCCTCGGAACGATTCAATCCTGACAGGATCTTCCACATATAAAGTTTCAACACATGTTTCCCCAACCAGAGTTCGCTTGAAGAAAGAGACAGGCAGATTCTCACATTCAGCGGTTGACGTGCCTCATTACGCACCTCATCCAGCGGCTGGCGAGCCTCATTACGCACCTTTTCCCCAGCGACTGGCGAGCCTCATTACGCATGCCTTTCAGATGTCTGGCGAGCCTCATGACGCAGCCTCAAGTCCATGTAAGAAGATGCTCAGGTATGACTTCTTCTTATGGCTGGCGAGCTTTCGTACATAGTCTAACGAACTTTAAACGACCCTCCCCGACAGTCGACAGACTTTAAAATGTTCCCGACGACATGTCCTTGGTTCAGACCCCTTGAACCGCCTCGTGTCGCCATAGCCGTCAGGTTGTAATCTTCTACTAACCTGATGGCTATACTTTGATTTTTGCCTTGTCCAAGCCTCGGTCAAAGTGGGGGCTTTGTAGATACTTCGAATCTGCACCTACCGCCAACCACCCAGTGATGATTGGACCGCATGTTTAATATACGAATCAATTTGTGACAATTCGTAAATTTATCGTCAATGATAGCTCAAACAGTTGTGTCTATCCCTTGGTCGTCATCTACGTGCCGGTACGGTTGTTTTGACAGCCATTAGAGTTATTTTGGAGTCCGGGTAAAAAACCGCTTTATATTCTAGAAACCGTCTTTTAAAACCGTGTCTGAACCCTCAAGAATATTCCGGTTATTTTAATGTTTGAAAACTTATCCTTTTTTGGTAAAATATATTCATATTTTATTTAAAAAAGAATTCGAAATCTACCGCAATTCCCATAAAGAAACGCGGAAATCTTTCTTTCAAAGTAGGAAACTGCTCGAAAAATGACGCAAAGGGAGTTGCGCCTCTTCCAAGAGTCGCAGTGTGACAACCCTCGCGAATGCGGAAATATAAAACAAACAAGCATGTGAATTATATTGCGGAAATAGGTAGTTTTAAAAACTTTTATACATGCAAGTTAAATAAAACGAGGAGTGTCAAAATGTTATAACTAAGTACGGAAATACAACAAAGAGACGGGGTCTCTTAAATGTTAGCAAAGAACAAGTGTTTAGCAAAACTAGCTAAAATCGTCTAGAGGTGAAACTTCCAGGGACAACGCCCGCTAGCTCACACCCGAACCCAAAATAGCATAAGCAAAAAGACATCCATGCAAGCAACCTGTTCATTCATGAAAAACATGAACGCCACAATCAGTGGGGAGTAACTC